>CAIGRK010031086.1:0-11730 GCA_903798315.1 Fraxinus greggii | reverse complement strand
ATGAGAGCTAATAGAAAATATTGTGGGTTCAAGCCATCTCAAATTATTTAATAATTAATTAAATATTAAGCAACTTTATTAAGGATACATTGATTGATATGCACCAAAATGTGTATGGTTGAGATGTTAAGTGGCCGACATAACTTTATAACTATGCTTGATTCTATGTGCTAATAATTTATGATACATTAACCGTAAATAGTTGAACAATTTTATTTAGAAATAAAAATAATTTTTCTTTAACTTCTAAGCAAATTAAACACGGCCACATCACTTAATTCATTTCGAAATTGATGCCATTTTTACAACATTTTTTTTAGGAAATTGTAAATTGAAAGTCGGGATAGCATGTGCATGTTTTGCTAAACTTAAATATAGATAAGAAGAATTACTTATTTGGATAATAATTGTTCTCTTTTAATTGAAAAAATAAAATAATAATTTACTCAAAATGAATTCGGCAAACAAATATTTTTAAGCCAATGAAAACCTCAAAAAATGTATGGCCTGTGAGCTGGGATGGGACACATACCTTTTGTTCTATTTTTTTTTTCTGAAAAATAATTGATTTGACACTCTAAAGAAATTGAAAGAGGGAGATGCTGATCAGGACATAAACAGGAGCGACAACCGGCGCCCCCCTATTGGAAGAGAGGTTGCCACAACCGCCCCCTCCAAATTGGCGTCCCTTTTTTTGGTCTCGGTCATTGAGCCGGGACATATATCTTTTTCAATTGAAAGAAACATGAATATAGGGGTTTCTCTTCAAATCCAGCTACATATCTTGTAGGCAGAAGGAGTAGTCTATTTCAAACAAATAATTAAGGAAAATGTCGCTTGTATACTACTTTTGGACATTTCAAGTGTTAATGAGTTTTGAATAGGTGAAAATTTGTCAAAGATTTAAGATGTCCAATGGCTTATTGTCATGTGGTAAAGTATAAAAAATGATATAAATGATGTACATATAGCATGATTAAATAATTAATATTTTTTAGGAAGAATTCTCTCGAACAACTTAATTTTCAAATGAAACATAAAAATAATTAAAAATTTTAGGTTTAGCAATCTCAAAAGTAATGAAAATTCTACGTGTTAAATGTACTCTAGACAATCACAAGTTACATATTGTTTGAGCCCCATTTTCTTCAACAACAAAAAAATGCATTTTGTAATAATGTTATGATGGAGAATTGCATTTAAAAAATAGGAAAAAAATTTGGATTTGCATGTGATATTATTTTATTGAAGAATGTGATTGAAATAAAATCAAATCACTGTTCAAGAATGCATTTTCATTAAAAAAAAATGAGGCTCAAACAAGGGCTTAGTACAATAAATTGGATAAGCATGGTATAAACAATGTATAAGCTATCAAGTCGAGTTCGTTGCACTAAAGATGTGAAAAATACTTCTTGTACTATTTAGAAGCCCTAAATAGATGAAACAACACATAACTACCATGAAAAGGGGTATGTTAATTATCCTTTTTACATATAGCAAAGGCTAGTGTGATATGGTGTTATTAAATAATTTTTATATTTAAGATGATATTATTTGATCAATTACTTTGAAAGTTGAATGGAAGTACATAAAAGAGTTCAAAAAACACAAAAAATGATAATAATTTTTTTTTTTAACTTAATGGATATCTACCATGGTTAGATCGATGGATATCGAACTTGTGTGGTATGTCTACGACTTATAAACTAAACACTAAATATAAGTAAAGAAGAAAAAAGAAGTTTAGCTGATTTGGTTCATTTTATACTATCCACTATTGTGTATCAAGAACATGAGATCAAGATCTTTTTGGTATTCCGTACAATACTGATTAATATTAACTGCTACATGTCAAGATAATGAGAACGAGATCTTCTCGCTATTTTGTACACTACTGTCTAATACTATCTACTACATATCAAGAAAATGAGATCAAGATATTCTGTTATTCTATACAATACTGCCTAAAATTATCTCGTGGACGTCACCTTGAAAAAAGGTGGTGGTAATGCAGACAATCTTCCACCAAACAAGGTGGTGGAGGTGGTGGGCCTTTGATGGTTGCATTTCTCTGAAGGAGACTAATTAGGATGGGTACCCACTAACCACTTTGTCCTCAAGCATGGGCTTACCCTTTTCAACTCTCCTCTTTTTTGCTCCCCTTTCCATTACTTCATAGCTTCAAGGGCAACAATTTTTTTTTAGTTTTTATTTTTGGGTTTGGTAGGGGACGAAAATTGTATAAGTTACTTCATATATTTATTAGGAGAATTAAATTCACATTACTCGTGTACAAAAATGTATTTCTTTAATTAATCAACTCATTTAGGGGGTGAGAGTAGTTGTATTCTTTTTCATTTTTTCTATTATTTTCACTCTAAAGCCCATTGAAACCACACGAAAGAAAATAAAAAAATCAATTCGAGGCAACAAGCCAATTCCCAACTCTCGTCTTAAGACTCTTAAGTAGAAACTATTATCTCACACCTCTGAAGTACGTATCTAATATATATATCACATGGCGTGAATAGACAAGACTTCAAAGGGTATTCAGAACAACGTTTTGAGAATAATAAAATCGAAATTCATACAACAAAGAAACTCTAAATTCAATTTGCATGTGACAATAATGTCATCTCAACTACCCACGAAAACCTCTTCCAACCTTTGAAATACTGAAAACAGTTGAAAAACTCAGTACTTTTAGCTCACTGACATATTGTAATTCCTCTACGTTTATATTCTTAACTGCCATATTCCTTCAAGGAAAAGTGCCTAAGGCAAAGATTGTACTTTGTCTTAAGAAAACAATGCCCCCATCCCATAACACAGACTCTCCTCCACATCGTATTTAGTAAAATGAGAGATTGAGCACGACCCACGTTTACACTTTTTTCGCTTATTTTTTATGCTTTGGGGCTTGGGTTTATGCCTTGTATGAAGGGTATACTGTTATATATTGTTCGTAATTTAACTTGTAAGAATGTACGTCCATCGTTATCGATTAAGTAGCAGTGGATAAAATAGTATAGGCCCAAAAGCATAAGGAGCTGCTTTCTAGATGATTTCATAGGGATCTGAGTTCTGATGAAAATCTCTGGTTACTGAACTTTCTTGCTGTCAATTGGCATCACACCTTGTAGTACCCGGAGAAAAGTGCACACATGACGTGCTAATTGGACCACAATGGTGGGGTGTCGTAAAATCATAAAAGTTTAAACGGATAAAGAGATGACATGTTTATTTAATAAATATCATTTTTCATCTGAAATGCATAATTTGTAGAAGTGTCTCGAGCATAGTTATTTTTGTGATTCTGGTACCGTGTCAAAGTACTTACAAATAGAACTACTATAGATAGGTTAGAAAATCTCTTATATCAAATCATTAGACTAAGAGGGTGTTTGACACCCATTTTTGGGTGAATAGAATTTTTTGAACAGTGATTGATCAGAAATTGTGTGGTTGAAAAGTTATGAAAAATTTTAAATTTATGTGTAATATTATTTATTAGGAGAATGTGTGGTTGAAATGAAGAAAGAGAAAAAAATGAAAATGAGAATGAGTGCCAAACAGGGGCTAAATGATGACAATGACAAGAAGATTTATACAATTAATAAAATAATCTGCAAAGTAGTCGATCGTGGATCCTGATCCTTTGTACCCTCACCCAACCTTATCTCTCGCTTGTCGACTTGCTCTGAGTCAAGCTCACTTCCGATCAGGTTAAAAGAAGCGGTAGCTACAATTCCTTTGGTGATTTAAAAGCTAAAATTATTGAGAGGTGACATATTTTAGATTTGAAAACTTGAACTACTCACTTAAAGAGTGTACTGCGCAATCCAAAATTTAGTGTATTGAATGTTTTTTGACACCAAATTAAATGGGACAGCATTGTTGTGGGGATCTAAAACCTTGGCAGTGGTTGGGTTGTTGCCCTCGATGGTGTGTGTGCGAAAATTCCAGCTAGGGTTTATCATTTATGGTAACAAGGCCTAAAATGGACCACCCTAAGGGATTCAGTTTTGCAGAGTGCTGCTACCTTAGGGTGGTCCTATAATTGATTTATGATCAAAATAAGTTAATTAAAATTGATTTTTATGGACTGACATCTTTTGCACTGTTGTACATTTTTAGCAGAAAGTTATAATTTCTTTCTTAAATGTTTGTCCAAACAAAATTATAATGATTGTAAAAATGCTAAATCTTTTAAAAAATAAAACGTGTTTTTTTCGGGTGAGAAATCAAAAAAATGGACCCGGGTATAGTAGTCGGGACTTATTTTGGGCTGGATTACTTATGCAAGACTTGGCATGCCCACGGATTAAGAGAGAAACCGATTTGCACTGAAAGTTGATGGTGGGCCGAAATGGATGTTTCAGAAAGTTTATGAATGGGTTCACAGCTTCCATCAGAGAAAATTGTCAGAAATAGCATTAAATAATCCGAGACCACGATTTTAGCAATTCTGCTGTTTCTTTTCTTTTTCTTTTTTTTTTTATTGAGATTTTTATATTTATTTTAATGAGTTTAAGTGCATTTTGAAGAGTGAAAGAGAACCCAAGGCCGCCAGACGTTACCAGACGAAATGAAGAAGAATTTATTTTTTATTCATTTTATTAAGATTGTTATTTTTTATTTTATTTAACGTTGAAAATTATATCGGTAAACTTAATTCATGAATTTATTTTTTTTATTATCATGAACTTCATTGCTAACGTTAAATTTATTGGGCCTTACGCAAAGCGATATTTAATTTTTGAGCAACAAATAATTTTTTATTTTATTTTAAGACATCATATGAAACTTAAATTTTAAGTAATAATAGGCTGGACCTTTCATAGCTTTTATGCTAGATTTCCCCTTGATATAAATGGACACACTATCTATACTAAACTATATATGCAACACATCATATTCATTTAAACTAAAATCATTTCCATCAACAATCATGAATATATACTAGTGATATCTGTTTAATGACTACCTCACCGAGACGAATAAAAAGAACACTCGATATTTGTCGCTTCGATATGATCTATAAGAATTTTTTTTCGTGGCTGTAAACGTCAAATCATCGTGTAAATGAGTGTCATGGCTAAAGATCATCATCTCGACTCGATATAGTGTTTTTCAAAGTTTGTATATTGTGTGAGGAGTTGCTTTGGCTCAATAATCAGTTACTTTTTGTTAAAGTATTGAACTTCACATGACCACAATCGACCAGTACCCAATTTTTGTGTTTAGATGGGTTGTGCTATGGGTATATAATTGTACCCATAACGGTGTCCATAATGGACACCCTGCGCCCCCCTATTGGTGAGATGCTTGTTGCTGTCGGGCCCCCACCAATAGGGGGCGTAATGGACACCCCTATGGATACAATTATGTACCCATAGCATTTTCCATGTTTAGATTAATTTCCAAATTCGGTTTGGACTATTTTAACTCTAGATTAACTCTTAAGGTGATCCACTATTAAATAAAAGTTTTTGGTGATTATATTAGGTAAATTATTGAAAGAATAACTAATGCTACTCAATTAAGAGTTAAATCCAAATGACATCTTACTTAATATGCAGAAGATTAAAATTAAAACAATAGTGGGTTAAAGAACTATCTTTCCTATGTTAAGCACTATTTAAATTGCTTTGTTTTTTTCCCATAAACTGCATCATCATCATTAAAATTAAGGGAAAAAGGAATTATTGTTGTAATTAATTATCATTAATGAGTCTTGAGTTCATCTTACGTCAATATTTAAGGACTTTGACTACTAATTTCACAGTGGAATTCCAAGTTGATCCATCTAAAGCTCAAACAAGCAATTGAATTTAAATATTGATGTTTTTGAAATGAACATCATTTTGCGAGACATGTTGAGGGTAAAATTTCACAGGAGTTAAATATAAAAAAATATTAATCAAGATATAAGGATTTCATCAAATCCTCTTAAAAAGGTTGATTAATTTCTAATAAGGAAGCTCAAATCTTAATATAGTAGCATATTTTGAACTTTCTATGCATTCTTGACCCTCTGTTTGGTCGTCATTTTTTTTTTGAAATTTACTTTTTTGTTGAGAATATGTGATTAAAAAGTATGAAAAATTTTGGGGTTTACGTCTTAAATATTTTATTATGTGAATGTGAAGTTAAAAATATTATGTAGAAAAAATATTTTGAAATAATGAGAGACAAATATAGGCCGAATCAGACACATATATGATATAACAATTGAAAATAAATTAAGCTAATGTTTGATGTAGATTAAAACTAAATTTTTTGTAGATTTTGAAAAAAATTAATACATTTATTGTTAAAAATTATTGGTGCCATGAAATGTGATAAAAATTAATGGTTGATTTTCACTCAAAATTTTAATTTGATTTCAAAATAATATTGTGGGCCAACATTTGTAGGATATGCCAAGTAGTGGGGGGAGAATTCTTGAGGACGCTTGCCGGGGGAATGTTTCGTGGAGCCTACAACATCAGATATAAAAATGCGTCATGTTTGGTAAAGATTAAAATCATATTTTTAGTACTTTTTATAAAAATTGATGAAATGTATAGTTGAAAAATTGTGGGTCCCATAAAATATGTTGATAAATTATTTATCGATTTAAATTTTAATCCAAACCAAACATGCGTGCAATATTAGTCAAGCCTAGTTTTCTATAGAAATGCATGCATCATCATCAAGTGGAATTCAGGTGTATGTCAGATCACTATGTGTGCAAAACTTATGTGCAGCAACAATTTTCAAATATAAGATCTCTGTTCACTTCACTATCACGTTGGACCATTTCATCTAATATTTTACTTAAGGACCGTAAATGTAATTAATTAAATTACGTTCAATAAGGGGCCCACGCAAATAAACCCGTATATGAACTGCATTTTTCAACTAGAATTTTTCTCTATTGAGGGATTTCAATTCTTAACATTCGCCCCCATGTTTGATACGATCGACTTGTTGGAATTAAAAAAATTATCAATAAACACTATACTCTTTAATTCGTATTCGCCGATCCAATGTACCAAATATGAAAACATGCCATACTGCAATTTGTCAAGTTTGAAATAAAGAATGATATGCAGTACTTATTTAGCGCCCATTTGGCCCCTTCATTCTATGTTATAATGAAAAGAATACTATTTTTTTGGAGAATGTGTAGTTAATTTATTTATGTGTAATATTATTTTATTGAAAAATATGTAATTGATAAGAAAAGAGAAAATAATGAATTATAATTTAATGGAGAATAACGAGGCCAAACGGGGCTTAGTGATAAGTCAATTCTATGCATACTAAACTTATCCTAGTTAAACTGTCACCACAGATTATAATTACGTGAAATAAAATGAGAGAATTAAAATAAATTACCAGAAAAATAAAAAGAACTGTTGAGAGATTTAATTAAGGGTGTGTTTGTCTTCCATTATTGAGAGAAAAATAAAATAATGAATAGTATTTTTTGAAGAATGTCTGATTGAAAAGTAAAGTAACTTTATTTGTTTGTGTGTAGAATATTTTATTGGGTGAATGTGTGGTTGAAAATTTTACTGTAGCAAATAATTTTTTTGAAATAACGGTAGACAAACATAGACAAAATTGAATGTAGTTATTAAAATAAATTTGGTATAACATGTAGTACAATTTCCCATTCAGAATACCCTCTTAAAAGCTAGGCTAACCAGTGGTGTACCATGTGAGATGAAGCTAGGAATCCTGGGTTTACCTAGTAATTAATTCTAACTGGTTACTCTTCTGCAGATATCTAGAGATCCTGCTTTGCAAAATGTCCTTAAAGATTGGAAGAATCTCAAGAAGACCTGGCAATTTATGACCTACCAATCATATGAATATCAAGATTGACATAAAATTTAACATAATGTCACGTGACGAACGATTTAAAATACAGTCAACTTTTTTATTCAATCATCCATTGCCTGTCAAATTTTATGTCAAATCTTTTGACAAAGTAGCTTTATCCATGACCTATTGTTTGCCAGAAAAATAATAAAAAGCAAAAAACTGACCTGGTGGCAATAAATTGAATGCCAGACATCAACACAACATTTAATCTTCGATACGAGTATAAAGCCGACTCTACATTATAGAACAATACCGTAAAAAATGACGGTACCATGTTGATTGCAATGTACAAACTCTGGAGTCAAAAAGATCGTGTTAAGATCCTTAACAGTACCCATAAAATCCCTATTTTTTGAAAACTACGAATTTTCATGCCAAGATCAAGATTTAAGACAATAAGAAACAAAGGAACCACAAATTGTCCAAGTGCATTGATAAAGGAAAAAGTACAGCAAAAAAAAGTACTGTGCACAAGTGAATTATCAGCTTTAAAGAGAACCCTAATTAAAGAGAGTTGTTGCATTTTCATAGATAAGAAACAGCAAATTCTGGCAAACAAAAGAAATCAATCACAAGACGAAATTCGGAAAATAATCCAAAAGCTCAGAAAAAAAGAAGAAATGAACACGTGCACACAATCTGTTAGTTCTGATCATACCTCAAACAAAATCAAATGTAAAAAAGCAAGCAAATGGCAATGCCTCCACACTTAGTTTTCCTCGGATACGTCTAGTACGTAACATTGAACATGACTGAACTATACGATCGACCTTACCAAGACCCTCCAGCTAACATCCCATTCCAGTACCCATTGGATTCTCCTTGCGCTCTATCTGGCTCGAATTCAGTGGGTGCGACCGGCTTCGATTCCTCAAATGGAAAAAGAAGTCTTGATGAATTTGTATGATCTTGAACTCCTTGCAAATTTTCATAACCATTTTCAAGTCCATCTATGGTAAAATTAAGGGTTGGCTTGAATTCAGTATTCAAAGGAAATCCAGATGAATACATTGTGTTGGAATCCGAAACCGGGATCCGCATAAAAGTATTGGTTAGACCTCTTGAGGTGATCCCTGTCTTGAGAAATTCCATAACTGGAATATGAGATGAATTAGCAGAAGAAGAAGAATTAGGGTTTGCAGGATTTAGGGTTTTCATGTGATCATCAAAAGGTAAAGTAACAAATTCTGATATTCCATTATAATGACCACTAGTGGGTGGATAAGCTAAATTCAAGTCATGCCCATCATTTATCTTAGGGCTTTGAGAAGAAATAAATTGTGGGGTCAGATCTGGAACTTTCTTTGATGAAACTGATGATGATGATGAACAAGAAGATCTCTTGTTCTTTCTTGTACCGCCACCCACTGGAACATTTCTCAAAGATCCCCCATCAGTCCAATACCTTCTACAAGTCTTGCAAAAGTACCTTGGCTGAGAGAGACTGTAATTGTTGTAATAACAGAACTTTGTGTTTGTAGAATTGCATCTTGGACAGTTCAATGCTTGTTCCTTTTCAGGCCTTGGCTTCTTTTCTATGGCTGGCTTTGAGATATCAACCGCCCCAATACCCTGAAGAGAAAAGGATGTTCGGTATTAAGCCGTAATCTCAATTACGAGAGCAATAATAAGCAAAATAATATCTGAAACACGCATACAAACACAGAGATTTATCGTAGTTCACTCTCAAGGTCAAGTAGGCGCACTGAAAAGAAAGCAAAAAAAAATAAAAAATAAAATTAAAGGGAATTACTTTACATTTTTTTAGGGCTATAACATTAAACCAAGAAAAGAAAGAAAATTTAATTAGCTTTGGAAATCCTTTTTCAGATGGTGGAAGAGAGAGAGAGAGAGAGGGAAAAAAGTGAAAACTACTTCTTAAACATAAGCAAGAAAACATCTCAAAAGACTAAATTCAAAGGAACAAAGATTAGTGGGGGCTGATCATCTGCAGATAAAGTTAATAGCTTTGAATTTTTTTCCAAACCGAAAGCAAAGACATGCTAAAATCGCAACCCTAGAAAGATGCTATCTTGATATGATTGAGAAAAGAACATGGTTTATTTCTTTTGCTTTACCTGTGGCCACTGAGTAGTATCCATAACACGAGATGGAAAAAGGTGTAGAGAGAGTGTCAAAGGAAAGGAAAATCACCCACTTTTCAGCAGCTGGTTTTAAAGCAAGAAAGCAACTTAAAGGACTTTCTTTGGCGGTTCCAATTTCCATGCTGGTGGTGAGTGGAAATTGTGTGTGGTGGGGTGGGGTGGGGTTGATAGTGTTGTTCACTTGACAAACTTATATAAATATATTTATTTATTTATAATGGAATGGAATACTTCATTTTAAAAAGGGAAATTGGAGTACTGGTCTTCGATCTATTGTTCCATTAGTAAGTTGATCTTCGATCTTTGGAAAGTACAGCAATCAGCCTGTAACGACAAAACAGACTTCATTCAGGTTTTATCAAATTGTCATGTAATCATCATGAAAATATCCCTACTTTAAACTTTTGATCAAAAATCGAAATTCTAATTTTTATTAGATTTTGATAAAAATTGATGAAATATGTGGTTGAAAAGTTGTGGAACCCACGAATTATATGGTTAAAATTAATTGTTGACTTTAACTTAGATTAAAATCTAAATTTTAATTCTTACCAAACATGGACGAAACCTAATTTTATAGTTCAATATACGTGGATCGTGGATCGCATGATGATATAATAGTGATTTGCATAATTAGAGAATAGTTGTACAACTAAAGACTTGAAAAATTAATTTTTCAACATTAAAGGTCGATGACCAACTTACTAATGGTACAATTTTATGTTGATTACACTTGTTCATACATGCACCTAGGGCTGGGCAAAAACTCGCCCAACCCGCCTAACCCGCCCGAACCGATCGGTTAGGTTCGATTTTTTTCATTTTTTTGGTTGGATTCGGGTTTGGGGTGTTGAAGGTGGGTTGGGTCGGGTCGGGTTGCGGGTTGAACCAAAAAACCCGACCCGACACGCATGTTTTAAAAAAAACCACACATTTCATAACCAAACAAAACGTCAAAACCTAGACTTTTCACTCCATTCTTTCATTTTCTCTCTGTTCGTCACTCCCGTCATTTTCTCCTCTCAAATCGCCGATTTTAGGGCTCATAGAGATAGGGCGAGAGGAGGATTCCAGATCTCGTTTCAATTTCTGATTTATAGGGCTTAAAACTGACTGTATGTTGATCCATTTAGGGGATTATGTTATTAGAATGTTGGGCGAGAGTACGAAAGCCGTTGGTGCTGGTGTTGGAGGTGGAAGCTCAGGCAACAAGATGCCTACACTGGAGGAGTATGGTACTAATTTAACCAAGCTAGCTGAGGAAGTAAATTTTCTATATTTCTTGATGCCTGTAAGCATTAACTTTTCATTTAGAGCTAAAAGGTGCTCGATGTCTTGGTTCTAGGGTAAATTGGACCCTGTTNGTTGGTGCTGGTGTTGGAGGTGGAAGCTCAGGCAACAAGATGCCTACACTGGAGGAGTATGGTACTAATTTAACCAAGCTAGCTGAGGAAGTAAATTTTCTATATTTCTTGATGCCTGTAAGCATTAACTTTTCATTTAGAGCTAAAAGGTGCTCGATGTCTTGGTTCTAGGGTAAATTGGACCCTGTTGTGGGAAGGCAGCAGCAAGTTGAACGTGTTACTCAGATTTTGGAGCGGTGTACAAAAAATAACCCCTGCCTCATTGGAGAACCTGGTGCTAGGAAGACAGCTATTGCGGAGGGCCTTGCTCAAAGAATTGCCAACGGGGATGTTCCTGAGACTATCGGGGGAAGAAAGTAAAATACTATATGAAGCCTTGA
>CAIGRK010031075.1:0-14248 GCA_903798315.1 Fraxinus greggii | reverse complement strand
TCAATGAAAAAGGTCGACGTTCTTATTTGAATCGTTGGTTGTTTTGGTTCTATATTTCTGAATCAAATCCAACTTGATTTACTTTGTCGTTCTTGGGTTCTAAATCAATTCATCGTGGGTTTGATAGCTTCATTGCTATTCGGGTCTGCATCACATCAGATCCTCACTATTGTACCATCCAATTTCAATTTTTGACACTTTTTTCTAGATTCATTTCCATTTGACTTATTTCTACGCATATATTTCTATTAGATATTTTCGTTGTTTACTTTAGTCAAGTTTAAACGAGAGTATTTATAGATTTCCCTCATGGTTTTGGGACAATATGATCATTTGGAAAGAATGACAGACGGTGACCTCTTATTAGTTAACTTATAAATAATTCTGTTATAGTATCACATTTTATTTATTTGCTTACATGGCTTTCATTTATTGGCTTTGAAGTCAAACATTGAATGACATGCACCTTAATAACGGTTTTGTAGCTAGCCTAGATCGGGAAATGGCTCATCTATGCTTGTTATGGGCCTTTTCTATACTTCGCATCCCAGATACGCTTTGTAAGCAAAGTTGTTAGTGAATTAAAATCATAAACAAATACATATTGAGTATAAGAAGTAGTAGAATGCAAGGCCCCATTATATGCAAATTCTATGAATGGAAAACAATCCTCCCAACTCTTCAAATTCTTATTGACTATAATGCATAATAGTTGTATCATAGTCCTATAAACAACTTTAGTTTGCCCATTTGTAGAGAATAGCTTACTTACCACACAAAACCTTCCGAAAATAACTAAGGGATTATATCCGATACGATACTCCTAAGTACCCCATGTAAGCGCACTACTTTCTTAAATAATAAATCTGCAATATTAGTGGTATCATCAGTTTTATGACATGGAATAAAATGAACCATTTTACTAAATCTATCTACCACCACAAAGATGGTATCTCTTCATTTCTTAGCCCTAGAAATACCTAACACAAAGTTCATAAACATATCAACCAAATGTTCACTAGGAACGGTTAATGGTGTATACAAACCTCGAGGTAAAACCTTAGAGTTAGCCTTTTTACAAATGATGCATCTACTACAAACCCGATCGACATCAACCTTCGTCTTAGGCCAATAGAGGTGTTCATTTAACATATCTAAAGTCTTCTTAATCACAAAGTGACCCATTAAACATCCACTATGTGCTTCATGTAGTAACAATTCTCTCATTGAACACCTAGGTACACATAACTTATTCTCCCAAAATAAATATCCATCATACCTAAAGAATCTATCTATTGCACCTTTGTCAGATACTTCCTTAACATACATATTAGAAAAGTTCGGATCATTAATATACATACTCTTAACATATTCAAATCCTAGCAACTTGGCACCTAAAAAAATTAGAAGTACATACCTCCTTGACAATACGTCCGCTACCACATTTTTCTTATCTTGTTTGTACCAAATAACATATGAAATATCTCGATGAACTCCATCCACCTTGCATGCCTCTTGTTTAGTTTATCTTGTCCCTTTAAATGTCTCCAAAGCTCGAACAAGTGTATACAACTCCTTGTCATAGGTAGGATAGTTGAGGGCTGTTCCACTAGCTTTTTCCTAAAGTAAGCTATTGATCTTCGTTCTTGCATCAAGATAGCTCAAATACCTATGCTTTAGGCATCACATTCAATTTCAAAAATATTGTTAAAGTGAGGTAGTGATAAAATCGGTGCAGTACACAACCTATACTTAATAGTGTTAAATGCATGTTCTTATGCAATGCTCTGTGAGTAGTGTGGTAAGCATGCTAAAATATTTAACAAAACGCCTATAAAAGCTAGCTAAATCATGAAAACTTCTTACCTCAGTTATGCTTTTAGATGTTGACTACTCCTTCATAGCTTTGATTTTCTCCTCATCCACTTCAATTCCCTTTGCACTAACAACATAACCAAGAAAAAAACTTTTTTCATGCAAAATGTACACTTTTTAAAGTTAACATAAAGTTGTTCTTGTCTTAAAACCACAAGCACACATGTTAAATGTCAATATGCTCATTTAAATCCTTACTATATACCAAGATATCATTGAAGTAAACTACTACAAATTTACCTATATATGCAAGCAAGACATGGTTTATTAATCGCATAAACGTGCTAGGTGCATTCGTAAGTTCATATGGCATGACTAACCACTCATATAAACCATACATAGTCTTCAAATTAGTTTTTCACTCATCACCCTCTATCATCCTAATTTGATGATATTCACTTTTAAGATCTGTTTTGCTAAACATGCATGATTCATATAACTCATCTAACATATCATCTGAACTAGGTATACAGTGACGATATTTTACCGTTATGTTGTCGATCTCCTGATATTCTACACACATCCTCCAAGTCCAATCTTTCTTCAACACAAGTAGCATTGGCATGACATGGCACATGGACTCATGCTTTTCCTCACATACCCTTTTCTCATCAATTCTTCCACTTGCCTTTGAAGTTCCTTGGTCTCCTCAGGATTACTCCGATAAGCCGGCTTCTTTGGAATGACTTCTTTAGGTACGAAGTCAATTTGATGCTCAATGTCTCAAATGGGTGGTAACCCACTATGCATGTCATCCGGAAACAGGTTTTTGAATTCTTGCAACAAAGAAGTAGCAAACTAGGGAGGGGTATTTAAATTCCTCAAAGTTGAGGAGTGATTCCTTATAAACCAATAAGATCATAAGTCAGTTCTCAACTACTACCCTCTTCAGCTCACTCACTTTTGCAAAAAAAAAAAAATTCACTTTCGACATTTCTCTCCTTTCATAAATTATTTTTTTTTTACTCTCTTGTGGCTCTACTTTTTTTTGTTACAATTAGCCACATCATTTTTTTTTTGTTTTCTTGTTGTAAAGGATCAATATCACTCTCCTTTTCTCTCAATTTTTTTGCTTCCTTACTTTTCAATTTAAGTTGATTTTTATAAACTTAGGCTGATGTTAACGATGCAAGATGAATTGAATTCCCATCTTTAGTGAAGTTCTACCTATTTTTGTACCCATCATGCATCACATTCCTATCATATTGACATGGTCTCCCCAACGAAATACGCATGGCATGCATAGGAACTAGATCACTTCATCATGATACATCCCAATTAAGAAACTCACTAACACTCGCCTATTCACCTTAACCTCACACATTCTTTCAACTATTTCAATTTATAAGGTTTAGGATGTTTTAGCATAGTTAATCTCAATTTCTCAACAAGTCTAGTGCTAACTAGATTGGTACAACAACCCCCATCAATAATCTTACTACATACCTTGTTGTTGAAGTGGCATTTCGTATGAAATATGTTCTCTCTTTGTTGCTCCAAGTCATCTACTTTGATTTGAGCACTCAGAGCTCATCGTGTCACCAATAGCTCTTCCACTGTATAATCCAATTTCTCACTATCACTAGCATCCTTCAATTTCGACATATCATCATAATCACCCTCATTATCACTCATCACTTCTCAATTGTCTTGCAAGATTATTTCCCATTTGTTTGGACATTGAGAAACAATGTGTCCTGATCCCAAGCACCTAAATTATTTGATATCCCGATTCCTAGGGGTTTGGGAATTCGCCTTGGGTGTAGGTTTTTTAGTAACTTCCTCTCTTCCCTTCGATAACTTAGTTCTACTTTTTGAAATCGATTCATAACCTTTATTATTATCCCACTTTGATTTTCAAGATGAATTAGGACCCGATGGGTATCTAGCTGCACCATTCCTCTTAAACTCCGTCTTTACCATTATAGCTATATGTATCATGTCCTCCAACTCCACATAATGTTGTAGTTCTACCACATTAGCTATTTTCCTATTCAAATCATTCAAAAATTGGGCTATGGTGGTTCCTGATCCTTCTGAACATTCGCTCTAATCATGGAAATCTCCATCTTCTTGTGATAATCTTCCATAATCTTAAACCCTTGATAAAGGCTTTGTAATTTTTTGATAAAGATCCATTTAGTAATGATTAGGAACGAACATCTTCCTCATGATAGCCTTCAATTCTCCTCATGTTTCAATAGGCCTCTCATGATTCCTCCTCCTAGATATTGCTCTTTGATCCCACCAAATGATAGCATAATCAGTTAACTCAATGAAAGCAAGTTTTTGGTTTTTCTCCTCCGAATAGTTATGGCAATAAAATATAAGCTCTATTTTCTTCTCCCACTCAAATATACCTCCGGATCGCTTATTCGTTTGAATGAAAGAATTGTCATTTCAATATTACCCATATTTCTATCAACTCCATATCCAACATAATCTCTAGTCCTCCTATCATGCCTATCTCCTCGATTCCTCATCCTTCATATTTCGGCCTCCACTAATGCATCATCATCAATTCCACTACCCGCTTTATTTTCACTACCAATATCCACTTTAGGACCCCACCTACCTTGCTTTAGGAACTTTTCTAGGTTGTTCCCTACGCAAATTAGCAAGCAATGTGTCTTGTATTTCCATCCACGCCTCTTGCCTGTCCATTCTATCACCCATATCACCAAATAACCTTTCAAATTGTCATATCATCTCTTTCGCCAAGATAACTTAACTATTCTTCCTGCTTGAAGTAGAATCGTCTCTGTCATACATCCTAAACCTAGAATAATATTGGTCTTACGTGTGTACACTCGTATATCACTCAATTTGGCGTTTTCCATCTATTATTTTCACCACTCTGTCTTTTCCACTTAATGATTCCTTTCAATTGCTTCAAGTAATTAATTCGATCCCAATAAAAAAATTTTAACCCTTGTGGAGTTCAACCAAAGAGTTAAGTAAGGAATGTGATCTAGAATGATTCAAAAAAGTAGGAATTTGAACTTTTTTTTTCATTAAATGCGTGAGAATTCAACAAAGAACCAAAAAAATCGAAAAGGAATTGATTTAAGCACTAATTTAGCGCGCAAACAACTTTTGAATTTTTTTGGGTACTTTAATTGGATTGAATGACTCAAAAGATGAAGACTCAAATAAAAACAAACAAGGAAATAAATTATATAACCTTGATTTTTGGAGCCAAACTCTAATACCAATTGATGCAAAACCATGTAGTAACTGAAGTTACAAAATCCACGAGAGATTAGATCAAACCCAAGAAAGCCAAAAATCAACGTTTGAAAGAAATCTCGACCCAATAAATTATTTAATCAAAAAACCAAGACAATTGTAACAATATCTTGCCCATGTGGTCATAAAATTTCTGAATCTTACTTAAATTATTGAATGCCACAATAATTTAATTCTTGATAAATTCAAGACTAATTTGATGAAGAACAAGAAAAAGCAATATGTCTTGTAATAATCTCTCAATTTGAGTGTTTTTACAATGAAAAGAATAATCCTATTTATATGGAATCCTTAAAACCTAATTAAAAATGTAATTGTTCCTAAAAGATATCAAAAAAGATACAATAAAACAGTTTTAACTAAAATAGAAGTGTAGGCGAAATTTGGAAAAAAAAAAAAAAAAGCATCCAGAAATGTGCTTCCTTCATGCGGTCGCAGAGACCATTTAATGGCCTTCAGTTTGGTTTCGGTATAGAGATATGCGGTCACATGCATGGATACACCATGCGGTCGCATAAGTCATCAATTTAGCTCAATTGTCCATTGCTTAAACTAAGTTGATCCATCTTGTTCCTTCTTCCAAACCCAACATGAAACTTGTTCCTTTGCTTGGTGTGATTGATGTTTCGTCCACTGTAACTTGAGTAAGCAATCTCATAGCTTCCTTAACCTTCTTTTCTCGTGATCTCGTCGTTGGTCATTCTTCCACAATCAATGCATCATTGCCCTCGCTAGCTCTCGTACCATGGTTCTCATCAACAGTTCTATGTCTTAAGATACCATGCAATTTACAAAAATTATTGAACTCATAATTGTAAAATTCCAGACCATTGTTAGTCTTCAAAGTTTTATAAATCAGTTTGATTTTCATTCTAGGTTTTCCACTATATAAAGATAATGAAAGTTTCATATTTTGTTTTCAATAGGAATACCCAAATATTTCTAGAAAAGTCATCAATAATGAGAAGATAGTATTTAAAATCAGACAAAGTTGATACAAATGCAGGACCCCACAAATCAACATGTAAGTATTCCAAAATTTGCTTTGTTTTATTAGTTCCAGCAAGAAAAGGCGGTTTCACTTGCTTACCAATCAAACATTGTTCACGGTTAGAAAATTAACAAATATTCATTTTCCTAAGTACTCGTTTATTTTGCAAAGACTTTAACCTTTTCTTTCCGATGTGACCAAGTTTATCATGCCATAATTTTATAAGATTAAAATTATCATCTAAAGCTGCTGCAGTTAGACCAATTAGAGGTTTAACATTGAGGAAATAAAGACCATGTCTCTTTGGGATACAAGTGATTAAATCATCGTCCATAAAGATTTTGATGTGTCATTGACCCAGTTTAATGTCGAACTCTATGTCATCTAACATTTAGAGAAACTAAGTTTCTTTCAAGTTCAAGAACAAATCTAGTGCCCTTAAGAAGTAAAATTTTTCCATTTTCTAAAGGCAATTTAATTGTTCCAATTCCTTTTAGGTCATATTGTTTTCCATAATAACTTGCCCTCCTTTTGTTTTTTCAAAATCTCCAAAAGACAACATTTGTTTGGACACATATGGAATAAGTAACCTGAATCAAGAATCCATTCTTGGTTTAGGTTCTTTTCCAAATTTTCCAAGAACCAGTCCATTATCAACTTTCATTTATCATAGGCCAACACAGTATTACCCTCATTAGATTTCTTTTCTTTTAAATCATTTTGCTTTTTTAAACAATCTTTTGCAAAATGACCCATGTTACCACAATAATTACATTAATTTCATTTTGCCTTATTCTTTGATTAGTTTTTATCACTACATTTCTTTCTAAAATCATTTGAAGATTTTTAGTGAAAAATTGATTTGCCAACACTCTTGCTTTTTATCAAAAAAATTTCTCCACTTTGGTTGTTAATAGATTTAGATTTAAGCTCAAGAACTCTATTCCTATGGCCATTAGTAATAATTTCAGTAGTGAGTTCAACTCTACCATATTCTAGAGCATTCTTGAGGTCCTTATGTCTGTCACTGATGGAGTTCAACAAAACCACAATCAATTAATCTTTTGAAAGTTTTTTATCATTGTTTGGAAGGTCTTGGGCCAGTCTAGTAAATCTATTTAAGTTCTCTTCCAAGTCAACAGAAAGATCCATTTTAAAATAAAAGAACTATCCGCCTTCAATTTGGTCCAAAGTTCTGCATTAATTTTAGTTTCACCAATGGTTCTAATCACATTTTCAGAAAGATACAAAAAAAATTACTCCATGCTATTTCTTCCAATTCAATCTTTTTAGAGGCAGTCATATCCTCGGGCCAAGAACCATCTAAAGCCCTAACACATTTTTGCATCAAAATAGTTTCCATCTTTTGACACCACATATTAAAATCCCCCCTCCCATCATACTGACTCACTTCAAACTTAGCAGTCGCCATCACAAATATCAAGATGATAAGCACATTTGAATTAGAGACAATGAGAGACACACAGTGGAAAATGACACTTAACAGAAAAAAGTTGAGTCAACAATAGTGCACACAAGAGTAAGTGCTCAATCAATGAACATACAACACAAAGTATGAAAAAGAATCATAGTCAGAGATCACAATTTCTATGTTTCATAGATTTCTCCTTCAAGATCCTCCAATTACACACCTGCACTGAGTTTATCTAAGATTTCCAAGGCCTCACAAGAGCCTTTGGACAAAAACAATTTCGGGGAGGTATTTGTGTAAGGTAAATCAAGGGGAAAATCAAGAAATCCTAAAATTTAGAGTTATATGTTAAAGAATTTTTTTTACAAAAAGATCCAAATCAGTACAACAAAAATGACATTTTGCAACATACAAAAGGCAACATTCATTAATTAAGCGTTATTAAAGGAGTCAATCGCAAAATTCTAATAAGTGAATGTTGCTATTGGTTATTATAATTGAGTTTTGGCAATATTTTTTTAAATGAATGTTGCTATTATCAATTTTTGCAACATTTATTGACTGTTACAAAAAGCTTTACTTTTTGCAACATTTATCTAACGCTGTTAAAATCAGGTTTTATAGCAACGTTCAGTAACGTTTAATACTTGTTGAAACTCTGTCAATAAAACATTTATCTAACGCTGTCAATAAAACATTTTTGCAACGTTGCTATAAAACATTTTAACAGCGTTCAGTAACGTTTTATTGAATGTTGCTATTATCAATGAACTTTTTGCAACGTTTATTGATTATTGCGAAAAGTTATAGTTTTTGCAACTTTCTTTAAAGGTTGCAAAATGTTTCATTTTTTGTAACATTTATTGAATGTCGTTAAAATCTAGTTCTATAGTAACGTTTAATACTTGTTGTTGAAACTCATACTATATAGTCTTTCACAACGTTCATTGACTGTTGCGAATATTCTTACTTTTCGCGAAAAGTTTCACTTATTTTCCTTTTTCGTTTCTTTTCCTTTCAGATTCCTTCAATAAAGTTCACACAACTTTGAGATAGGTTTTAGACCCACAGTATGCTCGAAAATCTGGTATCACAAGTCAGAAATTTAGGCTTTGATACCACTGAAAAGTCCAGAAACATTTAAGACCAGCAAAGATACAAACCCAAAAATAAAGTACGAAACAAAAGCTTTCAGAAATTTAAAAAAAAAAATCAACACAGAGAATTATTTCAGCAGTAGCCCCAACGTCTAATCCCCTGTTGAGCATCCATTGTAAATGGATAAAGCTCGGTTGCACTATGAAGGTAAAAATGAAAGCCAAGATACAATAGGTTCCGGATATTAAAAAAATCAAGTTACAGAAAGACTTCAAAGAAAACTCCAAATCGAAAAACTAGCCACCAAGAACTCACAACAAAATGCTCAAACCCTTTATAGAAATGTACAACCCAGGAGAATCACAAAAATTCTTCACTCAGATCACCAAGAACAACAGAATATGCTAACGATCTAAAGTATTTCAGTGCTTCAAAGAGATTTTCTCACAAGCATGAACCAAGAATAAGAAATCCTAACAACAAGGAAGAGCTCTAAAAAACCAATACAAAAGTCTCGAAGAAGTGGAGTGTTAACGGCCTCCAAATGAAATATAAGGCCAAAACCACCCAGAAGTTAATCCAACAGTCACGAAGATGCCAAGTTTCATAATCCAGTTAAAAGTATCCATTAAGAGAAATGCGTTTTAGGAACACACTTTTCTTTAAATTTTGGAAGCACAACTTTAGACATTTAAAGGTTCAGGGTTCGTAAATTAAAAAATTTATTGATAGCAAAGAGAATAACTTTATAAAATTGAAGAATATATACTAATATTTCCACACACTAATAAGATAAGAAATCTGATCATGAAGATCCTTGAATATTATTTTACACGTTTTAGAACAAAAATTCTTAAATTTTACTACGACATTATTTATTAAGTGTATTAACTCACAAATAAACATGTATATGTATATTAGAAATCTTTAATATATAAATATATCTACCGACACACATATATAAATAAAATTAATATAGTATACCAATATTTTACTAATTTATTTATTAACAAAATGAGAGTTTTGCACCATAAAGGTATATAAAATATGCATCAACACACAAGAAGATTTCCCAAAGTTAAACAACTAAACAAGGGTTCATTACAAAGAAAATAATGCAATTGACAACTTTATATGCGGAGGATGCAAGAACTCTAGAGCCTATCTCTAAGGCTTCCATGGTGGGGGTGGCGGTGGGCTGACGGGATACAATGGTGGCACGGCCGAGAAAAGTGTATTCTTATCTATGCCATAACCACCACTACTTGTTAGAGACACTAGTGCGGCAACCAACCCTGCATTTCCAGCCAATGTAGGCTCAGTGTAGCTATAGTTTGTTCTTACATCCTTAAATTTATCGAACTTATCGGGACCTCCAACCATGGCACCAGTAATGATGTTAGGATTGGGATTTTTAGCGTCACGCCACTTCCATCCACCCGTGCAGGAATATTTCACGTTATTTTTAGGTATCGAGGCTCCACGGTGATGAACATGCTTCGGATATTTGGATCCATGTCCGACTACATAGCTCATATTCATCGGGTTTGCTCCAAGTATGTAATTCATCTGCTTGTGCAGTGAGAGTAATATAGATTAGAAGACCTTAAACATGTAAATTATCATATGACTGCAGGATATAAAAATTAAAAGCAAAACCAAGCATGTTAAAGTTTCATTTTTAGGCCCGAGTCGAAAACAGATTGCTTACTACGTGAAAATAGACTTTCTAACCTTTGTGAAAGACTTGTCACGATGGTTAAAAACTCTCTTGAAATAAATGTTATGGAAATTTTACCATGACAGTTATAACTTCGATCGAAACTGTGATTTTTTTAACATTAAAAGTTCAATGGTTTGGAACTGGGACCATTCTGATTAGTTCGACCGAAAAGCTTGGAAAATGCAATTGGGACAAAAGCAAGCAACCAAGAACAGTGACATGCTCAATGACAACGAGAACACGTGTCAAATACATAATTGGATGATTTAAAAAAAAAAAATATCCAATCACTGTCTGCCACACCACCTTGTCACCCCATCCCTGTCATTGCTCCCGTCCAAGGTGCATTATTCATATAAATTTTCACCAACTAGTTCAGTTTAGATAAGAATGGTCCTATAATCAAGCATACCTGAGAAACAGCAAACTTTTTGAGATTATTGAGAGTGATAAATCTCGGACCACAAGTTATCCCTGGAACTCCAGTAGCATTCATATAATCAATAAAGAGAGATGTCAAGAAGGCTGCATTTGCTACATATTGTAAAGGTTGTCCTTGTCCATGATTGAGTTGAATCAACCCACCTACACATTTCACGGCCCAAAAACGAGTTTTTTAGTCTAAGATACCAGACATCATATAAATTTCCAATATTAATCATACGAAAATAGAAGAAACCTCGAGTCCAGTTGAAAACATTGAACATTTCAAGGTAAGAACACACAGTAAGTTCAGTCACGTTGTGATAACTCTTCAACATATCCTCGTACGGGTATCCAGGGCTCAAAAACATTCTTATCCTTGTCAATAACAACATGGCTGCAGGCAACTTGTTGTCCCAACTTAAGACACTCAAATCTGGTATCATATAAAATGCTTTCGAATTCTTAGACAAACCGGGATTTGTTGCTAGTGAAAAGTAAGTATTGTTTCCAGTGGCATAATATAACCAAGCTGCACCCCACATGTACTCATCAAAGTAACCACTGGAATTATAAAATGGTTCTATAAAGGGATTTCCACGGCAATATGATGTTCTTTTGCCAAAGTCTCTAGCAAATTTGAACACTGTTTCTGCACCCTTGACAAGTTTCTTGGAGTACGCGGTATTATCCCGGAAAACTATGGATGCTGATGCCAATGCTGCTGCCATTTCTCCAGCAAGATCCGGCCCTGAATTAGCTGTTTGAGTTTTCCGGGTGTAGTCCATGTCTTCTGGCCTTTGCCAACAGTAATGATCATCTGGTGTTCTTGAACCATTTTGTGATCCACCAACCTAGGTAGCCATAAAAACGATACACTAATTATTATCTAAGTATTATTCACATATTCACGATTTCCTTTTTTGGTGCTAACGACTCCCCAAATTCTACCATATAAGCCAATTAACTCGAGATTAATCAACTATACTTACCTGGCTGTAAATTTTGTCAATTTTAGTAGCAGAAGAGTTGAAAGTAAGGAG
This sequence comes from Fraxinus greggii, assembly GCA_903798315.1. Classification (NCBI taxonomy): domain Eukaryota; kingdom Viridiplantae; phylum Streptophyta; class Magnoliopsida; order Lamiales; family Oleaceae; genus Fraxinus; species Fraxinus greggii. The sequence continues at coordinate 2,414 of CAIGRK010031075.1, read as the reverse complement.
TAAATAATCAGTGCCCCATTTGATTAGGTCTTTCATATGATCATATTCTCCGATAGCACGAAACTTGTGCTCATATTCAATAACACTCCAACTGAGCATAGTCATAGCAAATGACATTGGAAAGTGAAACTTTGTGTTGTCTCCAGCATCATAATACCCTCCAACAAGCCCTCCTTTAACATCCGTGGCATCTGATCCATCTTGTAATCCTGAGTTCCCTCTCCAAGATATCCCATTGTTCTTTGGCAACCTCCCAGCTGCATTCATGTACCCACGAAGAAATTATTACTAGATTCATGAATTCATTACGTGCTGGAAATTTGTAACTTTCTATCCTCATCTTGTCATTATAGAAGTAACCTCCGTATGAAAGACAAACAAGCACAAACTTATATTTGGAGAGAGAGGGTACAATCAAAAATGCATTTTTCTACTTGTACATAAGAAAAAAAAAATGTATATAATGGACTACATAACATGATGTGGAGGGAAATGAAAAAGTTGATTGTGTAAACTGAGAAATGGTACAGTATCATGTGACATTATGTAATGCATTAAGTAAATCCTGATGTACATGTACCAAAATCCTAAAAAAAATAAGTTTCTCCATAATAAAATTAACTATTGTGCTACATGTATATACATAATAATTTACATACACATGATGTAGTAAGATATGATTGACCCAGAATTTCTTCAACTAAATAAAAGACATCTCTCTTTTTGACATCTCATCTACATATAAACTATTATGTAATCGCTTATTTAGAAGTAGCGCTGTTCTAAAACTAGAGGGACGTGTAAAATTTTTCCATGCAACAATTCCGCTTATGCGATTGGTAGCCAGTCTCAAGTTCGAAAAGAAGGAAGGTTGAGGTATGTTATCACAATAAACACAAAACTTTGTCAAACTTTATGACATTAATTACAGTACACAAAACATAAAGCACAAGTGCAAAACATTTTCACTTGTTAAAATCTCAAGTAATTATGGAATATTTGAGAATTGATTATTTGAATTTAAAATATAACTGCTAACAGGGACATGGATTTTCAAGAATATATTGTCCATTAATCGATTTTTTCCAAAACTAGTTCGTGCTTCATCTAGATTCTGACAGAAATTTCTAGGGAATTATTATTATTATTATTTTTTTTTTTTTAACAGTTGAGCGAATAGAGAAAACAAATTAAAATTAATAATATGTTGATTCGGAAACTGTTATGATATCAAACAAAAATAAAATGGTGAAATTACACTAATTGCTAACGATTGAACCGTTAATATTATGCATTATTAATGATTAAAAAATATAGCAAATGTCCCAAAATAAAAAATATATATATTTGATTGGACGGAAATTAAAAATCAGCAAGAATATAAATTGTTTTGCACATACACAAAGTATTCCTGCCAACTCCACGTATGCGCACAATTCCAAATAAACACAAAAATAACTTTCCTATGAAAGAATTTGGTTCAATAATAAGACAAAAAGGAGAAACAATTAAGATTTAGAGTTCCATCTTAAAATGATAACAATAATAAGATGAATAGTCCAATTTTTTATAAGTTGATTTATGTTTTCATCTTTATTTGATATGAGATTTTATCACTTAATATTTTTTTGAGTTTTAATCGGATCCAATTTTTCCTCGAAGAGGATTTCATCTTAAAATGTCAATTTTATTAAGATAAGTAGCTCAAATCCTTATAAATTGGCCTATGTTTTCATTTCTATTCAATGTGAGATTTTATCGTTTAACATGCTCTCAAAAGATGGTGTTATCGAATTGTTTGTTAGAGTTTAATGGTCTCGATACCATATAAAGACTTGATGTTTCATATTAAAAAGTCAACTTTATTAAGAGGAGTAGCCTAATTCTTTATAGTTTGGTCTATATTTTCATCTTTATTCTAGTTTTATTTTACGACATATCATGTTAAAAAAAATAATGTCAATGAATGAAGAGATTTGGCAAACTCAAGCACTTATTTGACCTTGAACCTATTTAAATTGGTTAATGGATTTCAAAAAAAATAATTTCTTTTACTTATAAATAAGAAAAAAAATGGATTTCCAAAAAAAAAAAAAAAGGAGCAAAATATTGAAACATATCTGAAAATAAAAGTTAATTAAAATAAATTGAAGTACGGTTTAAGCTTAACCACCTCACACTTAATTTCTAATCTCAGGTAATCTCATCCTCTAAATACAAGATATTTTTTGTTTTAAAGAGTTGCTGTGTAAAAATAAGATCGAAAGAACAAGTTTTCAAAATAGAGTGTGCTAATATGATACATATTTCAATCTCTATTTTCTTAAATTATTTGAATCATATTTTAATTGTTTAATCAACAATGTACAAAAATAATATTTAATAAAAGATGAGGAGAAATCAATAAATGTTTC
>CAIGRK010031036.1:0-12064 GCA_903798315.1 Fraxinus greggii | reverse complement strand
TATAGATGAAACTTGGATCATTGTTCCAAGGTGGAGATTGTGGAGTTTGTGGCACAATGATGTTGGGCCTTGGCTTAATTGGGCTGGACCTTAATTGTTTTACATGGCCGCCCCTGTTCTGTTTTGGTGAAAATATATTTCTGTAAGTGGCACTTTAGCTGGATCTATTTTTCTTAAACGTTGGACGGTGGAGATGCAGCCAAGTTCGCTCCAATATCCATTGGATGGTGACCTTCTGGAGATTTCTCTAAAAAGCTAGGGTTGGAGCCTCTTTTGTCGCGCGGGCTGTTTGTATGCTCTCAGATTTGTGCAAACCTTACTCTCTCGAACTCTCTGTTCTCTCTTACGCCGTTCTTCTGTTCTGCACTCTGAAACTTAGATCTCTTGTAAATCGATTGTTGTATAGTTTGTGTACATCTCTTGAGTGATTTGTAGTGAGCTTGATTTGTATCCTTGTGTGATTCCTTTTTCGATTAGAGAGGGTTTNATATATTTCTGTAAGTGGCACTTTAGCTGGATCTATTTTTCTTAAACGTTGGACGGTGGAGATGCAGCCAAGTTCGCTCCAATATCCATTGGATGGTGACCTTCTGGAGATTTCTCTAAAAAGCTAGGGTTGGAGCCTCTTTTGTCGCGCGGGCTGTTTGTATGCTCTCAGATTTGTGCAAACCTTACTCTCTCGAACTCTCTGTTCTCTCTTACGCCGTTCTTCTGTTCTGCACTCTGAAACTTAGATCTCTTGTAAATCGATTGTTGTATAGTTTGTGTACATCTCTTGAGTGATTTGTAGTGAGCTTGATTTGTATCCTTGTGTGATTCCTTTTTCGATTAGAGAGGGTTTCATCACTATGAAGAAATCTTGGGTGATTCTTGCTGAGTGTCTTGGTGTAACTTTGAACGGACTTTGATCATTGGTTAATATAGTGATATCTTCCGGTTGGCAGAAGCTCAAAAGGGGATTAGAAATTTATTCCGAACCTCTTGCCTTATGGCGAAAACTCTTGTGTTCTTTACTGTTTTTCATCACTTTTGCACATTTAGATTTGTTGTTTGTTTGTTTGAAGTTGCTAATAAGTGTTAAACGATCTTTACAAATATCTACTTCTAAATTTGTTGTTGCATTATTATACCACATAATTTACGTAATGAGTGGTTCATCATCATTTTTTCCAATTGAAAATAATTTATTCAATTTCTTGCCAAATTTTCAAAAATCCGTCAAAAAAGCTAGTTGTATTAGGACGTTCAGCAAGATGAAAGAAGAATTAAAATTATTCTTCATAATCATGGAATGGACATGAATACATCGGTCATTAAAGCTTGCCTAAACAAATGAATGTGGAAGACTTTAACACTTAACTAGAAACGTGATTAGAAGCCTCGAACATGGACAATGCTCATTTCAGTGCAAATTCAGACAAATCAACTCTGACGTTAGTCCACCAAACCTTTGCCTAAAAATAGAATGTTCCTGCGCAAATATCATAAACCTTGATAATTGGAACTTAATCATGATTTCCAAACAAAAAATAATAATGAAAAATGTCAAATCATGAAAATGCCTAAAAATCCATTGTCATTCTCCTATAAGTAAACCATTGCACAAGCAAGTATAGAAATTGAGTAGGAAAAATCAATAAAAAATTATACAGTTGGCTTTAAGAAATATTATCCACTTTTTGAGGTGAGTAGAACAAATTGCATCATATGAAACTAATCCTCAAGTTGCACAAATTATTGAACATTTTTCGTACTTCATGTATGATTAACAATAGTATTTTGCAACATCTGCCGCAATTAATTCTTTATTTTCGTTCGAGTAGAGCATTTGAATATAATTGTTATGTCAAGTCTTTACCGTTAATGAAACAATATGTGCGCATACATTGGAAGGTTCATCAGGTGAATTGGAGAGTGCAAAATCAAAAATATGGATACGCAAACGCCACCTTCACTGTGATTTTTTTCATATTTCTTAAAACAATATTGATGGAATTCAATTTCGTTTTTTTTTTCACGTAATTTTTCAATGAAATAATAATAGTCTTGAAATTTTGATTCGTAATAGAAACAAGATAACTACTTTATCATCAATTTTGAAATGGAGTTTTTTGGTTAACCTGCTCTTTATGATTTAGGTACTTTCTTTTAGGTGGAGCACAAAAATAAACATAATATTATTTGCAGACTGGCTAAGTAAAGGACAAAAAAATTTTAAATAGGTATCGTGCCCCAATTTTCTCCGCATGTAGCATTAATTCGAAAGAATCATAGATATTTTTGGGCATAATTGGTACACGTCATTCCATCATACTTATAAAGACTTTACGATAATGACATAATTAATTTTTTATTTTCTTCCATTCTTTTTGCTTGGCTTTATTTTCTGTTTATTTTTATCTGGGGTGGTGCAAGATAATTTATGAAATCTAAAATTGATAAATCAGAAATTTGCGTGATGAGTATAAGTTGCTTGTTAAACTTGGGAATTGGGATAATCCAAGAGTTGAGATTGATCGGAAAATTTGGAGGCATCATTCTATCACCACACACGGTGAACAAACGCGTTACGATTTCTTTAAATATACACAGGAAATATTAAAAGACACTAATTTATTTTTTTTAAAAAAATTAGATTTAGCAATCAAGTTGCAAAATACAGAGTTTTTGTTTATTTGTGATAACATTCAGATAAAAATATTATAACCACATTTTTCAAAAAATCACTATTCTAAAATGCATTTTCCCTAAAATTTGATTTTAATGTAGTTCAAGCAAGGGCGTGATACATACCGCCTCCATTATTTATCTTTAGATTGTAATTATTAGAGTAATGCTACATAGACGAATCGAAACATGTTAAAATATATATATATAATCTTTGTTTTGTAAGAATTTAATACGTGGTATTTTCCAAGTTCATAAACTTGTTTCACTTTTAAGCATTGAATACCAGACACTTTATTTTATCTTCTAATCAATATTTTCTAAATTGAAATTCGTGACATGGCATATTCGCGCTTTATTATTTGAATCAGACAATTAATAACATATTGCCAAACCCACCAGTCCCACTATAGTAATAAATATTAAACACTTGATTAACATCAATAGTTTAAGATTACTTTTTATTTATTAACTTTTTTATTTGGATTGACTAATTGATCTAGTTTTAGGCATTTTTTATTCGGAATTTGCTAACCAAAGACAAGTCTCTTTGTGGCAATTGAAGTTAAGTATTATTTTTAAGAAGAATTGACACTTCTATATTTATAAAGGAGTTGGTATTTAGGACAGTAGTCTAAATTTTTATATGTTGGTTTATACACCGACAATTATATTGATCTCATTTTCCAATTGAATAGTATGGCCAACATATCTCGACTCTACTCATGTCTGTATGTCAAGCTCCTACACACTTAGACAAATATTAAGTACACGCGATCTTCTCTGCTGTAGGAAAAGACGATCGCAAGTACTCTGACTATCAAGCCAATTAATTATATGTGTATTTAGTGTAGGAGAGGTAATGAATGAGAGCCACGAAATAGTACTAACAAAATTTACTATTGAAAGTGTAAAATTTCATTACTATTGAATGACACCAAATATGATATTTTATAGCAGAAGAAAAGTGATTGCCATTGGTGGATGACATACGGCATCATCTTAACGATTGACGTGTCAACCGCATAGGCATCACCTCTGGTGTCCTATGTTGAGGCGACATTAAATGATTTTAAAAAGCAATCTCCCCATAGCTCAAGCCTACTATTTGAAATGTAGATCTCATAGTTGACTGGGAGGTGTCTGCTGTAGATCTGTCAAATCCCTCTTTATGGAAGATTTCTTTGATGAGGCGATGGTATGAAAGATGCTTTTGTGAGACAACGACTTGCCGATTCGAAAATAGGCTGCAACAATTCGTCGCACATTTCATTGAACATGGAGATTCGACCTTTACAAGCCGCCTCAACTCAAATGCTTAGCTCACTTTATCTTCCTTTGTAAATAGCCTTGATTAGGTCAGGTAAATAAAGTGGTGTAGAGTAAGCCTTAAATGAATTCTTGTTATTTACTAGCTAATTGTCACATGGCCAATCTCATAAGACAAGACATAACAAATTAATTGATGTGGAACCGTCTATGTGGCATGATTACAATTAGTTAAAATAAAAATTATAATTTTTAATGAATAGTACAAAGTGGATTCCACTACAAAATGACATTCACTATAGAATCATTATTCTACCCGAGTAAATTTCGATATCGACAAGTCCACAATTAATCATGTCAAAGAATGTCATAGTTACTAATGCTGTTACATTATTGGTGATTGATTAATTTTTTGGAACAAATCAGATTTGTCTTCTTAGTCAACCAGTTAACGATTTTCAATTTACAATAGAGAGAAAAAATAAAAATAAAAAAATCCCATCCACAACATGAACCAACTTATATATAAATAGATGATAGATCTTATGAGTGCTGAGTAAGTCAGATAGGCCACGGGAGTGTGCCACATGGCAATGGAATCTGCGTCATTGGTGCAGCTCTTCTTGTCTTACGATTGGCTCCCAATTGCTTTGGCCCCACCACCACCATCGTCAATGTCCCACCCTACCAGACCAAGTCCATCAGAGTAAAGTGATAGGAGCATAGTCCAGTTTATTTTTTGCTTCACATTTGTTGTCCGTTCATTCTTGCTGCAATAATTCTTCCAAGATTGTATTTTTCATAATTAAAATGATTTCACCTGTGCTCTATAATCCAGTAAATATATCAACAGCTGTGTTTTCAAGAACTCATCTGGGCATATCCAAGGATTTTCCAGCACAACTTTATGATTCTTTGCACAACAAATTCTATTCAAGAAGCCGAGAAAATGGGCAAATCAAGAAACTGACAAAAGTGAAGGCCACACTGGATCAAGTTCCAAAAGTGGAGCCGGCTGTAACTGATACAAATTCAAGGTCACCGGAAAGGAAGCTGAGGATTCTGGTGGCGGGTGGTGGGATTGGGGGGCTGGTTTTTGCGTTGGCGGCGAAGAAGAAGGGCTTTGATGTGGTGGTGTTTGAGAAGGACTTGAGTGCAATCAGAGGGGAGGGACAGTATAGGGGTCCAATTCAGATACAGAGCAATGCATTGGCAACTTTAGAAGCAATTGATGTAGATGTGGCTGAAGAAGTTATGAGTGCCGGCTGCATCACCGGTGACCGGATTAATGGCTTGGTTGATGGTATTTCTGGCAATTGGTAAGTTAGTTAGTATTTTGTTAAAGAAAGCTTTAGCTAATTGATGGCATTGCACTTCTAATATAGATCTATACCTAACTCTAAATAAGAGGTGGAGGAAAAGGATTGGATGAAAAAGTGACATTATGTAACCCATGATGTACATGTAGCAAGATTCCTTCAAATATCCCTGAAGTAGGGGCTTCAATTTTATTTTTTTTCACGGGACATTATTTGTTTTCATTTATGCTCCAAACACAAGTCACGAATAAGCGATTGATTTAAGTTTAAGTAATGAGTTTGAGTGATTAGAATTGCTTGTATAAGTTCTCTCTCTCTATTGTATTCTTATTTATTATCAATAGGTTTGTGTGTGCCTATTTAAATATCTAGCATGTTTTGCATAATTAAGACTTGAGTTTCAGGATATGATGAATTTTGACTCAGAAAGGGTAATTATTGGTGATATGTTTGTTATTAATCATTTCCTCTTTTTGGCCAAGCTGAGCATGTGCCAGCAAAGATTTTTGTGGGGTTAAAACGTAGAAATATAGACGGTAGATAAAATTTTGCAAGCCATATGATTCATATCTCTTCATCAATCAGTATGTAATTTTAGTTATGCTAGCTATGATGTGGTGGTGATAGCCAATTTCATGGAGCTCACTTGAGCTAATAACTGAAGGTTAAAATTGCCTGTCGACACCTTGGGTTTTCCTAAGTAGTTTAAGTCCTGATTTGGGCCAAAGGGCGATAGTGATCAATATCAATTAGGAGCACATGAAATTTTGCATGGAATTGGATAGAATAACAGATATTGATGTCAAAATCAACGCGTGCAATTTTAACATCCATTGGGATTCATAGGAGAGTAAATTATCATCAATTGTGAAATAGTTGATATCCTAGAACTAGAAGCGATATGACAAATCGCATTATATCAGTAACTCTGCCATCGAGGCTTTAAAAAAAAAAATCTCTGAACGTGGTTGAGCACAAGGCATGGTCTTAACATTTGAAATTGCATTTTTCCCACATAAGCTTCCTATGTTCTTTATGAAACCCCTGTATTTCTTTCTCTAACATTCTCAGCTTTGCTTCTCTCTGCCCTATATCCTAAGTTGCCGTCCTTCTTGCTTGCCCAGATCCAATATAAATGCATGCATCTATAATTTGACTCACGTATGCATTCCCATGGCAATGACCAGAAAAGGTAAATGTTATGAACTTGAGCCAATTGTTAAGAATTGCATATCGCTCCGATACCACTTGTCAGGAATTAAAGATGGAAAATAATAAGGCAATATGAAAAAGTAATCATCACAAGAATACAAAGATTTTACTTGGAATCCCGGGAAAAACCACAGGTAGAGGCACAAAATTCACTATATCAAAAGTAAGGATTACAATATGCCTGATCTCAACTAACATGTTGGATAACCAAAATATGTGTTGTACACCACATAAATAATACTAAGAATCCCTAACGCTCTAGGAAAACATAATACAATGAAGAGTCTAATATAAGGTGAAATCTCAATACAATAAATACGAACTAATAATGAACTTAAATTCTCAAATAGACTTCGACTAGAATTTCCAAGCAGTCTTCCAAATAGTATTCGGGTCACTCCTTAATTCTAACAGTAAAGGGCTTTTGTTAGAAATTATCGTTATAGGATTCCCACTATCAACTTATTGTTCTTGTTTAGGTGAAGTGTGTCAATTTTTCACGTGTGTTTGCCCTGTTTTCCTTTCTTTTGGTACATGGAGAACCCATTACACTAGAGCAATCCTATTTAGTTTCATTGATCAATTGAGATATAGGTATGGATGGCCAGTGTACATTAACTGAAATTAGGCTCTAATGAAAATATTATGTTGGATAATGTACAGTACACACTGTACCTTGTATAAGAAACTATGATTCAGTTGCTTAAAATGATTAACTAGTTGATCATCAGGTACATCAAGTTTGATACGTTCAGTCCTGCAGCAGAACAGGGACTTCCAGTCACTAGAGTCATTAGCCGCATTACATTGCAACAAATCCTTGCTCGTGCGGTTGGAGAAGATATCATCATGAATGAAAGCAATGTGGTAGACTTCAAGGATGATGGTCAAAAGGTAGTTTTATCTGCACAGAACTCTTCTTTTCCCCCATAAAAGAATTAAGGTAGATGTGGATTACATTCCTCTTATTTCTGTAAATATTGATTTCTCACCTTCGCACCCTGTGTTCTGCAAATTCAGGTTACTGTGATACTTGAGAGTGGACTGCGTTATGAAGGCGATCTTCTAGTTGGTGCAGATGGAATATGGTCGAAGGTATCTCTCTTTTTTCATTTTTCTCATGTGTTTTGTTGTATTCTTTAATGAGAATAGGAGAATAATTGGAAATCTGTTTGTGTTAGATGAATAACGGCAAAAGCAAACGTGCAGCTATGGCATTTCTAGACCATATTTTGCATTTCAATTTGGGTATTCTCTAACTCTGACATTGCTGATGATGAGTTTAACATAGGTGAGGAGAAATTTGTTTGGACCAACGGAGGCTATATACTCTGGCTACACTTGTTACACTGGAATTGCGGATTTTGTTCCTGCTGATATTGAGACTGTTGGGTATGTTGTATATGATTGACATGTTGCATCTTATTTTTCCCTATTTTATATATATATATATACCTATCGATTTAAGCTATATATTCCGAGAAAGAGGCTCATATTTCCATATTTCTTTTAAAGGTACCGAGTATTTTTGGGCCATAAACAGTACTTTGTTTCTTCTGATGTGGGTGGAGGAAAGATGCAGTGGTATGCATTTCACAATGAACCTGCGGGTGGTGTAGATGCTTCTCGGGGTAGTTACTCTTTTAATGCTTTAAGACTACTAGATAAAGCCAATGTAACAGTTTCAAAGCCCTCTAAGGCATAATTCAACAAACTCTGTGGTGCTGAATCGCATATAACATTTCATTGACTGAAAAGATGACAAAATAGTTTTTGAGAACCTTTTTGCCGAAAGGAACACTGGTTTATATGCGGGCATGAACATAAGTTCTTTTACTTGTTTTTTCCTGTAGAGACATTTATGCTTTTTTTTTTAAAATTGTATTTGGATTAAAAGAGTATTGTTTTTTAAGGGACAGATCCTTTTTCTCTTTAGAGTTTTTAACTGTGAATAGAAGTACAAAAGACAAATATCCATGTAGATTACATTTAATCAATTTCTGCGGTAATGTTCTGGAGGATTAAGATGCATGAAAGAAACTACCGTCAAAGTAGAATAACTTACCTCAAAATTATTTATTGTATAATTTTCTTGTCCCCCCTTCAATTTCAGGTAAAAAGGAGAGGTTGCTTAAATTATTTGAAGGTTGGTGTGATAACGTAATAGATCTCTTGCTAACGACGGATGAAGATGCAATTCTTAGACGTGACATATATGATAGGACACCAACCTTTACGTGGGGAAAGGGTCGTGTAACCTTGCTTGGCGATTCAGTCCATGCTATGCAGCCCAACTTGGGTCAAGGGGGATGCATGGCCATTGAGGTAGACAATTTAGCTATTTTAGTTTTGCCATCTTTTTCCTTTTTGGTATTTGTCAATCGATGCTATAAATTAGACATCGTGGCTTGAATTTCTTATGCTTGCAATTGTATGTCATAGTAGTTATCTCCCCCTTTTGCAACTCTCTGTTCAAAAAATACACTACGCATTTATAATGGATAATTTTATTTTATTTTTCACTTTGTTGTATTTAGCTTTCTTTCTAGCTCTGAACTTGAAGTCATATTCAATTAGTTTTCTTCGTGGTATAGGATAGCTATCAATTGGCACTGGAGCTGGACAAAGCTTGGAGGAGAAGTGTGGATTCAAGAACCCCTATTGATGTAGTCTCTTCTTTAAGGAGGTAAAACATGATTTGCTAGCTGTTATTGTTGTCTAGGGAAACTTTAAGAAAGTCGACTATGGGGTTTTTCAAAGTAATAAATTATATAAAATCTGGAGGATTTACGAACCTAAGGTTTCTTATGAAATAAACTTGCTTAACTTACAAAGCTATGAAGGCAAAAGATATATTGGAGATTGAAGTTGACAGGCATATGATATCTTTCTACCATGCCATTTCTAGCACAAACCATAAGGTGGAGCTCTCTCTCGGAAGTCATAAACATAGTAGAATGGTTCAGATGTAAATAGACCATGTCACAATTAATCCCATTCCAGGGTTCTATATCTTTGGTTTTATTAATTCAGGTACGAGAGCGCTCGAAGGCTACGTGTTGCAGTTATTCATGGACTAGCAAGGATGGCTGCAATTATGGCATCAACATACAAGGCGTATCTGGGTGTGGGACTTGGTCCATTATCGGTAATGATATTTGCCAATTCGGATAACAAAATTGGAATGACTTGAAATAATTTCAGTTTGGTACGAGGGTTACCTACAGTTTCATTGCAGCCTATTGTTTGTTTATGTAGTTCTTGACGAAGTTTAGGATACCACATCCTGGAAGAGTTGGTGGGAGAGTCTTTATCGACGTTGGTATGCCTTTAATGCTAAATTGGGTTCTCGGCGGTAACGGGTGAGATTTGAGGACTCTTCTTTCACCATTATCTCTATCAGATGATATCTGACTTTTAATCATCTGCCCTCAATTGCTTTCCATTCCAAACAACAAATATGAAAATAGTGATTCACAGTTAAAAACTCACCAATTCTCCTTGAAGTAATTACTCATTCCATAAGGAGTCCTTTCACATCTTGATATCTTGATACTTGGTAGAATGAATTTGGGAGGGTAGACAATTAGCTTTCTAAGTTTTATACAGAAAATTTCCATGACATTATAAGCTTTATTTTTCATGTGAATTGTATTAGTTTACCGTACATGAACTAATGGACTATACCTTCTGCAGCTCAAATCTTGAAGGAAGATCATTGCAGTGCAGGCTCTCAGACAAAGTATGTACATTAATAAACTAAACACACAGTCAGCATACTCGGAAGTTAATTTTACTCTATGCTACCCGATTGGGTGAAAAAATGGTTCGTCATTTGAGTGTTGTTTTTATGTTTTATAATTGTTGTAGGCCAATGATCAATTACGAAGATGGTTTGCCGATGATGATGCTCTGGAGCGCGCTCTTAATGCAGAGTGAGTACATTACGTGTTAAATTTTATGTCATTGTTTCTCATGTTTTATAGTCATCTACTTGCGTTCAAGTAGCTAAATTATTCACTTGTTGGTCATTTATAGCTGGTTTCTGTTTCCTATGGGAAACTCAACGGCTGCATCTGAAACAATCTTCTTAAGCAGAGACGAGAAGAAACCATGCATAATCGGGTATGCCTACGGTTTTGTTAATTGTATATTTTTATTTATTTACATGATATGAAGCCAGATATCATTAAACCATTTTCACCAAAGAGCTTGAAGTTAATTACAGCCCCAAAAATTTGTTTTATGTGTTCACAGCACGATAACTATAGTTTTGCTAATACCAGCACTTTTCTGATCTTAGGAGCCTGTCGCATCCAAACTTTTCTGGAGTATCAATAGCTATATCATCCCCTCAGGTGACATGGCTAATTGCATCTGTTTGCTATGTATATCTCTTGAAGTTTCTTTCCACATTTCTCTCTTAATAAAAAAGGTGCACGTTATTGAAGGTTTCGAAAATGCATGCTCGGATAAGCTACAAAGATGGAGCGTTTTTTGTAACTGACTTAAGAAGCGAACATGGCACCTGGATCATTGAGTAAGCAATGAGAAGATTATAATTGCAAAACACGGTTTTCTATTCCACTCGTTCAAATATTATGATTACGATTGTCGTCATTGGTTCATAAAGATCTTCATCTTATGGGGAATTTTTTTATTTTATTGTTTATTTTTTTTGCAGTAACGAGGGCAGGGGATATAGGGCGTCTTCCAACATCCCTGTTCGTTTTCATCCTTCCGATGTAATAGAATTTGGTTCTGATAAAAAGGTTAATTTTCTTCCTTTTTCCACATTTTTTGCTTGCAAAATTTATGAGTGTTTATATGCCTGTAACTCATTCTCTGTGCATTCTGCAGGCAGCTTTCCGCGTAAAGGCAATGAAGTTTCGACCAAAGAGTACAAACGCAAATACAGACAATGAAGTTCTACAGTCTGTATGAAGATTATACTCAGTGAATTAAGTTAACAGGGAATTGTACAGCAATACAGCATTTATACTCTGCATGGAAGCCGCTACATTTTGTTGAGTGCAAGATATGAACTCAGAGGTTTATAAAAATATAGATAAAATTCAGCCATGAGAATGTAATTATTGATAGGATGTATGCACATAGATGTAAAGAAAGCTTGTTCCAAATATTTATCGATTGTGCTACATATGCATAAGAAGTTCACACAATCGTTTACCTATACATGATATAGTAAAATATAGTTGGGTTAGATTTCTTCAATCAAATTTATAATAATAATAATAATAATAATAAATCCACTGACACTTCATTTATATGTAAACCATTAGGTAACTGCTTGTGTACAAGTAGAATTATTCAATATTTATTCCCCCTCCCCCCTCCCCCAATGCAGTTGTCTGTCCCTTTTTAGTTTTTACTATTTACAAAATTTCTTTTATTGGGAGGCTGCATTCAGTTTGACTTCCATGATTCAAGGTTAAAATGAGATGAATAGTAATTTTTTAAAGAATGTGTGGTTAAAAAGTAAGGAAAATTTTTGGATTTACGTTTAATATTATTTCATTGAAAAATGTGTGGTTAAAAATGAGTTTAGAAAAAATGTCTTGAAAAATGAGTTTTGG
>CAIGRK010030927.1:22500-24989 GCA_903798315.1 Fraxinus greggii | reverse complement strand
GTGATCCACACTTGGTGTTGAATGCCACAAGAATCCTTTTGATAAGTTCAGAATGTTCTAAGAAGAACATGGTTTGAAAAACACAATAGGTTCTCGAATATATCTCAATAATAAATTTATTAAAAGGTCCTTAAATGAATAATAACCAAGTATTTATAGGACAAGCCTAAAACCTAATTGTATTGGAATTAACTTACTAAACTAACAAAAGATTGCAATAAATTTGAATCCTAGTGAAGTAAGGAAATTTCGGAAAAAGAAAATTTCTGCACAATGTACAATGCTGAAGCGAACTTTTCTTAAGGCATGGGCAAGCCTTAGTGACCCGAACGGATATTGAAGCGAACTTTTCTTAAGGCGTGGGCACGCCTTACTGACTCGAACGGCCAAAGATTAATAGGCGGAAGTTTTGTGAAGGAAAGCGAATTTTGGGCCTCCTTCTATAATCAACGGGTCTCGTCTTTGGCTCGACTTTGTCGGACTCGACTCCTGGATCATATCAGCTTTGAAGCAATAGGAACGCTACCTCGTACATAATGAGTTTATGTTGTTTATTGATCAAGAAGGACCTTTATTCATATTCAGAAATATATCAACAGAATGTATGCTCGGTGGGTGTCTTTCCTCTAGAAATCTTCTTTTGTGATTAAACATAAATTTGGAACGAATAAAGTTGCAAATGCCTTTAGTCGGAAGCTTCTTTGCTGTCACAGGAAATTGTTTGGTTCGAGTGCTTAAATGAATTGTATGTTGATGATCTTGACTTTCAAGAGATTTGGAGCAAGTGTGTGAATCATGAATTAGTGTTGAATTTTTGTATTAGTGATGGGTATTTATTCAAAGGCTTGCAATACTGTTTCCTCTCTATGTGAAAAGTTTAATTGAGATCTATATGGTGGAGGTCTAAGTGGACATTTAGGGCATGACGAGCTAGGTATTATTGGCCACAGTTGAAACAAGATGTTAGAGTTATAGTAAAAAAATGTTACACTTATCAGGTGTCAAAGGGTCAAGTGCAAAATACTGGGTTGTACATACCACTTCCTGTCCTTCATGGCATATGGCAAAGATAGCTATGGATTTCGTTCTGGTATTACGTCGTACTCAACGAGGCATAGATTCTATTTTTGTGGTGGTTGACAGGTTCTCTAATATGGCTAACTTTATTGTTTATCGAAAGACCTCAGATACATCAAATATTGCCAACTATTTTTTAGAGAGGTTGTTCGATTGCATGGAGTTCCCAAGTCTATCACATCAGATAGGGATACAAAGTTTGTGGGAAACTTTTGGATTACATTGTGGAAGTTGTTTGGGACGAGTTTGAATCAAAGCAGCACTGCCCAATCCCAAACTGATGGGCAAACTGAAGTCACTAACCGTACCCTCGGAAATATGGTTTAAAGTGTTTGTGGAGATAAGCCCCAAGAGTGGCATCATGCCCTATCTCAGATCGAGTTTGCATACAACAACATTGTTCATGTCGTGTGTCATTTCCTTACCATATTGTAGATTGGTGAAGTTGCCAAAAGGCAATAGCAAGAGTGTTGCTGCTAAACATTTGGCAAAAGAGGTACTAGTAGTTCATGATGAATTAAATCAGAAGACTAATGCAAAGTATATGGCAGCAGCAGATTCACATTGATGGGATAAACGATTTCAGGAAGGAGACTCAACGATGGTGTTTATGAGAAAGGAAGGATTTTCATTGGTACTTACAACAAGTTGAAACTGAGAAAGTATGGACTTTTCAAAGTACTTAAGTTGATTAACAAGAATGCCTATATTATTGATTTGCCAGCTTACATGGGTATCTCTAGTACATTTAACGTGGCAGATCTGTATGAGTTCCATGAAGATGATGAACCTCTCTATCTAGATTATAACTCGGGTTGAACTCTTCGGAGGTGGAAGGGACAGATGCAGAACATATGGTTAAATGGATTGAAGAAGAATTTGATCGAAAAAAATGTAATAGTACAGGTGTGAGGTCGAGCTTCGGTTTGGTCCTATAATACCATTCGAAAAAGAGACTTGAAAACTATTTTTAAAGTTTTGGCCATCCGATTTCATTTAAGACTTGAAAACTATTTTTAAAGTTTTAGTGCTATTTTTATCATTTAGTTTATTTCGAATTCTTTGCAATTTCTGAGGTTTTTTTTTATTTGGTGGATTCCAAAATTGTGTTTTTAAAGTTTTCGTTTAAATTCCTTATTTTGCACTGTGTCATTTTGGCAAAGGTTTTTGTTTTTGAATTATCTCTACAACTGGTTTCGGTCATAAATAGACAAAATGCTAAAAAGAAGAAGCGGACAAAGGTATATATGATTGCAAATAAAGGAATGTCATCGTCACCCATTGAGCCCAACCAAAATAATGTACGCATATATTGGAGGAAAGTTTATGATAAGAACAGTAAAAAAAAAAGGAATGATAAAAGGGTATCAAAATAATTAGCATATATTGGTTTAGTGCAATGAAAATCCTAT
>CAIGRK010030927.1:0-17500 GCA_903798315.1 Fraxinus greggii | reverse complement strand
TGGGAATGGTGGACGTTTGGGCCTTGTCTTCTTTCTTTGGATAGCTCGGTATCCAAGAATTGGATTGCAAGCTTGATGAAGGTGTGGTCAATTTTGACATCCTTTTGTACCATCTCTTCTATCTCCACATAATGTCGTAACTCAACTACATTACCAATCTCCTGGTTTAAGCCAAGAAAATGAGCATGGTTGCTTCTCGGTCTTCTTCCACATCTATCATAATCAGGCAATCTCCCTCTATATGTAATAGTCTTCCACACTTCGATTACCTTGCGTGAGACTTCGTAATTTTTGATACAAGCCTCGGTCGTAATGGCTCGGCACAAAGCACGTTCTCATCATGGACTTCATGTCCTCCCAGTCACAATCGGACGTTTTCCATTCCGTCTCCTACCAATAACTAACTGATCCCACCAAATCACAATAAATTCAATAACAGTTATTTTTTCTTTTTGTACTTTGGAGTAGTGGGGACATTCAAACACGAGTCCAGTCTTCTTTTCCCATTCAAGGTAGCCTTCAGGATCAGATTTCCCTTGAAATGGTGGACCCTTTTATCCTTATTCCACTAAAGTTATCATCCCTTCGGTTTCTAGATCTCCTACCCTGTCCATTCCTCCTACGACTACCCACAGACTCGTCCTCCTCCTCGCCATACTCATCCCCGTAGTAATTATTAACTTCTTCTCTAACTAGAGCTCCCTCTCCCCCACGTACTTGTGGAACAGGTTGTGGCTGCTCCGCGTGTGCGTTCTCCACTTGATTGAAGCACTCATGCAAATGTTCCAATTCCCTCCTCATCATCCGTCGCATCTCCCCCACTAAATGCCTCCTTCCAAAGCTTTAGATCCGCTGGAATGGAAGAATCATCAGTAGTTCTCTTCATCTTTGTTTCCGAACATGTTTTCTCCAAAATAAAGATTAGAAAAAGGACCTCACAACACTCTCGTTAAGTGTTTCACTCGAATAATCAATTCACTCAACACTCGTGTTTTCACACAATAATCAATTCACCACTCTTGCCTCTTTCCACTCGGTATTTCTCAAAATTTCTTATCTAACTAATCAAACAAATAACCAAGATTTCTTAGCCACATTCACTGTACCCAAAACATTTCCTAGGTTCACACGAAACGAATCAAAAAGAAACTGGAATAACAAAGTAATAGGACAAGAATAACGAAGATGAGTTTCTACTAGATTTTTTTTTTTGAATATCAATGCATGAAATCAAGAGGATAAATAACAAAAGTTGATATGTATTCAACGACCTTTTCTTTTTTACCGGCCTAGATCAAATGTACTGGAATTGATCAAACGGAATTGTTGTAACGAATGTACTGATGTTAGAACCTAAGCTAATAAACCTGAAGATAGATTAAGATCTGATACCAAATGATACGACCACATCAAGTTGTAACGAATCTCATATCAAGAATTGTTGCCTAAGTCCGTTCTATACTCATGTTAAGATGGAAACCGCAACCCGACACCTATGAAGAGATGTGAACCTTGGTAAAAAGGAGGACGCCACAATCAAGGATGGAATACTCGATTGATAAGTCAAGGATGAACGCCACAAAGAAACATGATAAGTTCAATTTAGTTCTCAAAGAACAAAAGAGAAATTACTCTCAATTTTAATGAATAAAACAACTGCCTCTTTATTTGAAAGGAAAATAGTACAATTTATAAATAATAAGGCCACAGAAGATCAGCCTTAGAAATCCCAAAGATTGAAACAATAATTCCTAAAAATATGCTCAAGGCAACGAAAAAAAGGAAAAAGTTGAAAACAAAATATTCTTGAACTAAGATAATTTCGGCCTCAATTTAAGGAAGTTAAACCTGACTTTAATTCCTTAATATTTCAGCCTAAAATTGTGCAAGAAAGAAACAATTAATTTCAGTCCTAAATCAACTCCCAATTTGCCTATCGACTTTCTTGGACTTGAATCACACCCTCGTTAAGGGCTGGAGATTTTGTTCATCACCATCAATGGGCCTCCACGTTCTTGCTTGAGCCCAAATCCCTAGAATCAGCCCACTTAACGCATTTTGGAATTTCTTGGCACATTCTTTTATAACCGGACCAATGGGAACTTGAATTGGATCTGCATTCCATGATCTCGTGCTAGCCATGTCCTCATCACTCTAGAACCCGAAATATCATGATAAGGGTTTGGAACGTGTGGTACATCATCGTCCTCATCTCCGTCTAAAGAAAGAATCGAAGGATCCGAACTCGGATTGAAACTTTTGGTGTGAGCCACACATTGACCATACTCTTTTACAATTTTCATGCATTTGAGTGTTTGAATATTGATAGTATCGATGGGATGGAATGAAACAAATGTCTCATAATGCAGAGGAATTTCAAAATGCTTACAAATTTTGGTAAGAAACATGTCATAAGGTAAAGCTTTGATGTATCGAGTGGAGTGAATAAGCTTCATGTGAACAAGGGCAACAGTTGAAAAGTCTAATTTCCGCCCAACTAGAAAAGAATCGAGAATGAAGAGGTCAAACTATTGACTTCACCCTGATAACCCTTTCGTGATAGAATTACATATGTAATAATATTTTACAAAACTTTACAAGGTAGAGTGAGTCGATGACACTAAGTTTGGTGATATTTTCAATATCCTTTCCCGTAACTCTATAGCATGACCCCGTATAAAGTGGGATGAGTTTTATGTAGAAAAATTTGGTTTTCACATATTCAAGCTTGAGTATATTTAGGATGAGAGTTTTGGTGATGGCAATGCGGGTGTTTTTTTAAGTAAACAAGAAATTCTATCCAACCTAAGAGTGGTAACCATATTTGTTTAAAATTCTTTCATGAGTCGGGGATATGCGTTTTCCAATAAAAGTGGCTATCGACACCCAATCCATATTTTTAAATACTCATCAATGTGAAATGTGGGGCTTTAGTAGTATAGTTAACATTCTTACTGATTAGAACTGGAGATTTTTCAAATGGATTTGTCGGCACTTCGGGTTCTTCGTCGGATGCAGGTGGTGAAGGACAATCCCGCCATACGGTTCTTCATATGCTTCCCCCGTCGACTAGACATGATAAATGATTGAATTAGAAGAAATGTATGCTGTTTTCGCACTTAGGGTTTGTACAATCCCAAAGAGTAAGTTTTAGGGTATTTAACGGTAGAAAATTAGGGTTTTTGAGAAAATTGGAGGAGAATACAGTTTTTTCGATTTAGGTGAGAAAGAAGAAAAATGGGTGAATAAGAGATGGATGCATGTAGTGAAGAAGAAAGAGATGAGAGAAAATGATGAAGAAATGGTTTCAATCGCGATTTTAGAAACTAGAAATACACTCAATTCGGACATCCTCAAGGTTGACCGGTTCCTCATCCAGATGTCTGCTTCATTATTATAATAAAATCTTGAGTTTCTTGATGAAATGGCATAAAATAAACAATTTTATCAACAAATAGATACATAAACACAGTAACCACATATTTCAAATTTATCTAGATTTTTCAAACCTCTTCGAATACGCGAAAATATAACAAGAGCTAGAAGTTTAGTAAAAATGTCGGCCAATTGATTTTGGGGTTTATACATTCTAACGCAATATCTCCCTTTTGTGCATGATCTCGTAAAAAGTAGTGTCTAATTTCAAAATACTTCATTCGAGAATGCAAGACGGGATTTTTTGATAGGTATATGGCGCTCGTTTTATCACACATAATAGGTATATGGTCGAATGTTAAGTGATAAACACTAAGTGTTTATTTCATCTATAGAACTTGTGCACACAACTAGTGGTTGAGATATATTCGGTTTCAGCGGTAGACAATGCAATGAAATTTTATTTCTTACTAAACCATGACACAAGTGCAAAGCCCAGAAAGTGACACGATCGACTTATGCTGTTATGATCAATTGCACAACCAACACAATCGGCATCCGAATAACTAAGTCGGTCAATGTGAGTGCCCTTAAGATACCAAAGACCTAAAGTTCAAGTGCCATTAAGATATCTAAAAAATCATTTTACGGCACTAAGATGAAATTTTTTGGGTTATATTGAAATCTAGCACATAAATACATACTAAATATGATGGTCTACTTGTGGTTAAATAAAGAAGTGATCCGATCATACCTCGATATTTCATTGCATCAACGGAAGTACCTTGATTATCTTTGTCAAATTTTATGGATGAGCTCATCAGAGTGTTCGTTGGCTTTAATTCCTCCATTTCAAACCTTTTGAGCATGCCTAATATATACTTGTAAACCAATGAATATTCCATCATTACTTTGCTTAATTAGAAGTCCAAAGAAGAATTTAAGTTCTCTTATCATGCTCATTTCAAATTCCTTGCTCATACATTTTGAAAATTATTCACAAAGACAAATATTAGTTGCACCAAATAAAATATTGTCAACATGAATTTGAAAAATAATCGTATCGTACTTTGAGTTTTTGATAAAAATACTTTTAAGTTCACTTTTGAGTTTCAAAAAGCTCTAGGAGCTTTTTTTAAACCATAAAGAGTTTTTCTAAGTTTGAAAACATAATTTACTCAACCTTTTATTCTCTCCAGAATCTAGCAACCGGTGCAAATGTTTCCTCAAAATCGATAGCTTCTTCTTGGTTGTAACATTGAGATGCTAATCTAGCCTTGTTACTCACAATTATGCTGTTTTCATCTCGTTTATTTCTAAAACCCATTGTGTACCAATAACTGTTTGATTATTTGGTCTAGTGACTAAATCTCAAACATGATTTCTTTCAAATAGATTTAGTTCTTCTTGCATATCTAGAATCCAAAATTCATCAAACTTGTTTTTTTTTTTAATAAAAAAATTCTCTAGTTCAATTTATGAAATGAAAGTACAACCACTAAGATGATTTCTAGTAAAAGTTCTAGTAGATTCCTTTGGATGGATAACCAATAATAAGTTCTTTTAGGTGAGAATGAAAAAACCTCAACTCTTTAGTTAGAGTATGGTCATTTGATACTTCGCAAAGTTCTATTTCTCTTTGTTAAGCGCTTGCTTCTTTCCTGTGTTCATCTTTTGAATCTTGCTTGTTTTGATCTTGACTCATTTGTTCAAAAGGAATTTACAATCCTACATCATTGATAATATCTTTCTCTTGATCAAGAGAATTATTTTCATCAAAATTAACATGAATAGATTCTTCAACAATTATAGTTCTTTTGTTAAAGACTCTATAATCTTTGTAAGTCGATGAATTTTCTAGAAAAAATTCAATATCAGATTTTGAATCAAATTTTCTTTTGTTTTTCTTTTGTGTTTAAAATAAAATATTTGCAACCAAATACTTTAAAATAACCGATATTTGGAATTCTATTTTTCCAAAGCTCATAGGGAGTTTTTGTTTTTTTTGGACTAACTAAAACTCTATTAATAATGTAACAAGCTGTCTGTTCAAAAGTATTTTTGTAATCTATTTTCATTAAGCATACCGTTTACTTCTTGCAATGTACGATTCTTCATTTCCACTAAAATATTTTGGTGAGTAGTTTTAGGAGCCCAGAATTTATTTTCATATTCATTTTCATTTCAAAAATTTTCAAAACAGATATTATAAAATTCTCCACCATAACCACTTCTAATAGTTGTAATGGAATATCCTTTTTCATTTTGAACATTTTTACAAAAATGTTTAAATGTATTCAAAACTTTATCATTTATTTAAAAATAGGACCCCAAGTAAATCTACAAAAATTGTCAACAATGACGAATGCATAATGTTTATCACTTAAGCAAACGGTTCTAGAAGGACCAAAAAGGTCCATGTGGAGAAGTTGTAAAGGTTTTGTAGTTGGAGAGTATTGCTTAAGCTTGAAACAAATTTTCACTTGTTTTCCAAATTGGCATGCATCACAAAATTTGTCTTTTTTTAACTTCAAATTAGGCAATCTTTTAACAAAGCAATTTTTGAAATTTTTATATAGAAGGTCCATAATAATATGATCTAATCTTCTATGCCATAATCAAGTATCAATTTTCAAACTAGATAAACATTTTTTCATCACTTTCTAATTCAATGTTTATGATATAGACATTTTTACTTCGGCTTCCTATAAACATAACCTCTTTAAGTGAAGCACCCTTAATAAGGCATTCTAGAATAATCGAATTTAATATTGTAACCTTTCTCACATAATTGACTTAGTTTAGCAAGTTATGTTTGAGGCTATCAACTAATAGAACATTTTCAATAGAAGGAGATGAATGATTACGAATGTTTACAATGCCAATAGTTTTTTCTTTGCCATTATCTCCAAAGGTTCGATCTCCATTCATGTGTTTTGAGCATCCAATATCCAAGAACAATTTGCTCCTTATTTTCTTTGGTACCTACAAGAATAATTCAATTTTTTTTTTAGTTTTGGTACTCATGCAAATTTGGGTCCTTGGTGGTTAGTTTTAGTGGATTTTTGAATCCATTTATTTTTGCTTTCAAAGTGTAGTCTCTTTTTGGTTAAATAATTAAAGGCAACATGTCATCTTTCATTACAAGAGCTGCATGTAATATTTGAAATAGAGGAATTTGAAATTTTAACAAATAAATTTTTGAGAGTTTTTTGTTTCAAGAAAAGTTTATATCAATTCCCTCATTTCTCAAAAACACATTTTTGTTCATCAAGAATTAAATCAAAATTTTCCTGACCTGTACTTGCAAGCAATTTGAGTTAAATCTACAACTTTCTCTTTCAAATGGGAATTTTCTTTGATTAAGGAATTGTAATCAACCTTTTCTTATCATCATATGAACATTTTTTAATAGAATTTACCTCATTGTCGATTTTCATGAAATACATGTTGACAATTTCCTATTAACTTTCTCATCATGATTATTATCATCACTCTCATCCCATGTTGCTTGGAGTGTTTTCTTATTTATAAATCTTTTCTTGTTTATACACTCGGTTTTCTTGTGATTGAGTTTGTCACAATCATAGTAAATAATATTTTTACTCGCTTCTTCACCTTTTTCTTCTTTCTTTTGAAATCGCCGATTGTTTCGAAAACTTTTCCACTTCATGACAAGGACTGGATCCTCAAGTTTATCACTCATATTCACTTGTAGTGCCTTCGTCAATTTGCCGATTTTAAATCAATTTGGCACTTTGGAGGCTCATTTGTTTCTTCTTTGCTTTTCCTTGTTTTCTCCCTTGCCTTGACATTGTTGAGCTCTTAAGTTATCAAGATTTCATAGAGCTCTTCCAAATGACGTCTATCAACATCCTTAGCAAGCTCTAATCCTATCAGAGAGAGATCTAAGCATTTTACTCACAAGTTCACCGTTAGAAAATTTTCGATCAAAGCCTTTGAGGCCATTGATAATATCTATATAAGGAATAATCATATCAACAATATGTTCATTTTGTTTCATAAAGAAATTTTCAAATTCCTTAACCAAAATATTTTTTTTGATTTCTTTCACTTTGCTTGTGTAACTTCTAAACCGTGCCATATATCAAAAGAGGCATCACATGTGCTAAACTGGTTAAATTAATTCTTATCTTAAAGTATGTTTTTGGCTCTAGCATTCAATGATAATTTTCATTTTTCTTCTTCATAATATTCCTCTCTAGTTTTTGAAATTATTTGATCTGGTTTACCACATCCTCTTTAATAATCTTTTTAGGTACACAGGGACCGAATTCAACAACTTTCCAAACATTGTAAGTTGAACATAAATCATCATCCTAACTTTCTAATAATTATAATGTGTGCCTCAAATAAAGGTGGACGATTTGTAAAATGCTCCTCAATATTTTGAAGATTGCGGTTAAATGACTCAAGATTGTTTAATTTTTTTAAAGAAATGAGCGCCCTACCCTGATACTAATTGAAAGCCAAAAAAAAAAAATGAACCAAGAGGGGGCTGAATTGGTTTTTCAAAATTTTTTTTTTTTTTTTGAGAAATTTAAATAAGTTGTGAATGAATAAATCAATCAAGTAATATGCACAAAATACAAAGAGCAATAAATAAAAAGGGAAGAGATTGTGCAAACGATATAATTATGGAGGTTCGACCCAAAGCATGTTGACTTGTGGTTGACTTTTTTTGTTTCTAACAATTGATTTTAAGTTTTCAAAGCATCCAATGTAATATTGATCGATTAAGAACAAAAGATCTTCACATTACAAATTGGACACGCAATGAAGAAAGCAATGAAAGTCGAGCATTCAAGATAATTCATTCAAGACACAGAACTTCAATAGTAAGAAATAAAAATTCCGTTGCATTTTATACCGTCGAAGCCAAATATATCTAGACCGCTAGTTATAGTGTACAAGTTTTATGAATGAAACAAACACTTAGTGATTATCACTTAACATTCAACCATATACCTATTATAAGTGATAACACGAGAGCTATAAACCTATCAAAAAATCCCACCTTGCATCCTCAAACAAAGCAAATTGAAATTTGACACCACTTTTATGAGATCTTGCACAGAATGGAGAAATATCATGTTAGAATTTGTAAACACTGAATATCAATTAGCCGATATTTTTACTAAACCTCTAACTCTTTATAATGTTTTGCATATTCGTAGATGTTTGGAAATTCTGGATGAATTTAAAATAAGTTGGTCTTTATCGTTTAATTGTTTATAAAATTGTTTATTTTATGCCATTTCATCATGAAATTCAAATTTTTATTAAAATGATGAAACAGATGTCAGGATAACATGGCGGACATCCTAGCTGATGAACAATCTTGTGACGTCCGGATCAAGCTGTCCGGATTGACATAGAGTTTAGGGTTTTGAATGCAAACATTCATATCTGTGAAGTTGACATCCAACTGAGCATATTACCAATTTTAAAATCACCATTCAAATTCTCTCTTCTTCATTTTCTTCCCTATATTCTTTCTCCTCTACATGCGTCTACCACTAATTCATCAAATTTCCTTCTCAAATAAACTTCCTCACTCAAATTCGAAAACCCATACTTCTCCTCCTCAAATTTCTCAAAATCCCCAATTTTCTCCCATTAAATCCCTCAAATCACTCCTTTGGGATTATACCTAGGCGTGAAAAATAGCATACATTTCTTCAAATTCAATTCTTTAACATGTCAAGTCGAAGAGGAAAGTGTATGAAAACTACAATAAGGCGGGATCCTTCACCACGTTTATCCTACGAAGAACCTGAAGTTCGGACAAATCAATTTGAAAAATCGTCAATTCTCATTGGTAAAATGTTGATTTTGTAAACTTTACTATTGAAACTCGCGCATCTCATATTGAAGAATATTTTGAAAATATGGTTTGGGTGTCAGCAGCCACCATAGTTGAAAGCGCATATCCTCAACTCGTGAAAGAATTTTACAAAAATATGGTCATCACTCCTAGGTCGGATGAGACTTTTTGTTTACTAAAAAACACCCGAATTACCGTCACCAAAAATCTCATTCCAAATATTCTTCAGGTCGAGGAATGTGAAAACCAAATTTTTCTACACGAAGCTCATCCCACTTTAGAGGGTTACAATCTTACCTAAGCATGTAGTGACGTAGAGTTACACGAAACATAGTGCCAATCAACACACTGTACCTTGTAAAGTCTTGTAAAATATCATTCCACGTGTCATTCTTCAACGAAAAGGTCATCGAGACGATCTTAATTCCTTTCTAGTCCGGTAGAAAATAGACGTTCCAACCATTGCCCTTGGTGACAACCTTGCGGCATGCTCCTTACCAAAATTTTTAAGCATTTTGAAATTCATTTGCATGACGAAACCTTCATTTCACTCCACTCCATTGATAACATCAATATCCAAACTCTCAAATGCATGAAAATTGTAAAAGAACGTGATTAATGTGTTGCTCATACCAAAGGTTTTGATCCCATTTCGGGTCTTTCGACTCTACCTTTCGAAGGAAATGAAGACGATGATGACGATGATGTACCGCATGTTCCAAACCCCGTTATAACATTTCGTGTTCTAATGCTTCTCCTCCTATCGGCGGTTTCACATTTACCAAGGATCACTACAATCTCCTCAATGATCACATCAATTCACTCGTATCGTCTGTCGATAGGCTAGCCAGATTACTTCATCAAGTACTCGCCCGATAGGATGATATGCTAGCTCAACTTAATGCCTTCTACGTCTGATTCGATGCACAATATCCTCCGGAGCCTTAGATATCTATTTTTTATTTTCACTTTTTATATATTTTGGAACTACTTGGATTAATGAGCATTATGCCTTATGTGCTTTGATTGGTACTTTGATGTGATGATTATCCTCTTGTTTGAACTAGCATGTATCTGGCATTTTGTATTTACTTAAGGGGGAATATTGTTCCTTCCTATTGTTGATTCAAATTTTTGATCAATAATGCGATACCTTTTTGCTTATGCCAAGAGGAGGAGATAAGTGATACGATTATACATGACAATGAGTAAGATGATAGATGATATTCCTTGAATGATAAAATGACAAACTTAGAACCATCTATATGCTTTGAATGAACGATTACTTAAAAGATGGGAATATATGGAATACGGTTTAAATTTGAAATCTTTATGCCTTATCAATTACTGATACCATTTTGCAATCATCGTGTTTGTCATAATCAAAAGGAGGAAAATTATCAACCTATGGTTGACTTTATCCTTACTGATCATAACAAATGAGTTAATTTCATTTCTAACAATTGAATTTAAGTCTTCAAAGCTATTGTTGCAAAGTTGATCATTTGAGGACAAATTGGTCACTATCAAAAGATTCGCATAACAAATCAGACATACAATAAACATCGAGATGTAACTCAAACATTCAAGACAAAGAGTTTCAATAGTCAAACATCGAAGGAGGATATTAGACTAGATGTTTGTGAATATTTGTAAAGGTCTGCTTTAATATTTAGCATTAAACTATCAAAAGCTAAAACAAACAAATTTATATGCATGAAAAATCTTTCTTTGTAAAACCACCTGCATAAAAAATATTCTTCGAATCTTAATTTTAAATTGATATTTAAACTTAAATGACACTTTATAAAATATCAATTTTCTTGAAACACAATAAATATCAATTTTCTTGAAACGCAATTTGAAAACATTTTTCAAAAGTCCACATTTTTCAAGTCAAAAATAGAGGAAGATGTTTTCACCCAAATAGATAATCCGGTACTTCAAACGGTCACTCGGTTTGATTCAAGCGGACGTCCGAATCGTCGAAAGGTCAATTTTTTTACTGTTCTAATTTCTGACGCAAAACGGCTACTTTGGTTGTCTAGTTCAATATGATGACGTCCGGTTGCTTGTCCGATTTCACAAACATTTTTGCTCATAGATCACTATAAATAATTCATTGCAAGATTTTTCGAGAGCATTAAAGTGAGATATTATTGAGAAAAATTACATTCATCTTACATCTTAATTATCATCAAATCATTTATTGTAAAAATATTTTTGATTGATTGAATCAAATATTTCATTCATCCTTAATAACAAAGTATTCTCATCTAACACTTGAGCTTTCATTTATATTCATTGAAGTGTTAGTATCTTCTTCTCTTAAAACTTAATTTGTTTATATCATTTATTAAGAGAGGTTTCAAATTTTAAAATAAATTCTCTTCAAATTTGTGGGTCATATTGAGGTCCTTAGAAAGCACCATAGGTTATGTATTGAGGTCTTGAAAAATTAAATATTGCAGAAGGACCGGCGTTCCTTGTTTGTAAGTCACCGAAAGTGCTATAAAGGTTTGGATTGCACCATAAGCCAATAAAATTTAGTGAAAAAGGCTTTGTTCGTGATGGATAGCTTGGTAACAGAGGACATAGATCATCGTTTCGGATCGAACCTCTACAATTATATTGTTTACACAATCTCTTCCATTTTATTTATTGCTCTTTGTATTTGTGCTTATTACTTGATTGATTGATTTATTCATTCATAACTTATTTAAATTTCTTGAAATGGTTTTTTTAAAAAAATCAATTCATCCTCTCTTAATTAGTTATTCTTGGGCTTTCAGTACTATGAAGACCTCAAGTCAAATGATCAATTCACTATCGAACGTTAGAAATTAACCACTGACACTGAGATAGTTATCCATATACAATCTTTTGTAAACATGTCTTCAATATTTTGTTCTCTTAACAAAACATCCATTCGTCTATTTAAATATTACCATGTTCTAGCTTGTAAGATCAACTACTCGCTTCATAAATGAGAAATGACATACATGCTTGTCAATATGTAAAAATAATATATGTATCGTTTTATTACTTACGATCACGAATAATTTAAGATTCTGTCATACGTAACTTATATCTCACAATCAAAATTCCTTGTGATTAAGACAAGTTACCATGACTTGAACTACTTATTTAATTTATCAGAATATTAATTCAATTAAATTAAAAAATAGATCTTTCATAAATAAAATGCATCAATCAAGTTAAAGTTCTTATATCCTAAAGTCGATTGGACCTAGGGTATAATACTTACATGAGAATGAGGCACAATCTAGTGAAAATCCAGAAGGCACTTATTTCAATCTAAAGAGTGGAGGAAAGCTTACCACTAGTGAATAGTAAAAACTATATTTTTGGTGTAGAAAGGTTTCGGTGGTTCGAACCATGTTAAATATGACTACTCACTTTCAAATCCTTTAATCTGCAAATGCTGAACTAAGTGCACAAATGGAAAACCTAAAATATATAACTCCACTTGAAGTAATTTCTTGAAGGCGAAATAGTACCCATCAGTAAGTCGATCATACTCTCGTTCTTGTAGTTCAAAAAACCATCATCCACATTTATTAAATAATTGGCTAAGAGACCGTGGGTGAGAGCATTGGCCCATGAGATTTACAAGCATCTTTGATAGACTAGGCAATGAAGCATATTCATCAAGGTGCAGCTAGTGAACACAAAATGCAAGTGAAACTCAAAATTGCAAAGCCAACCTTAAAATGCCAAGTTTTTCATGTTACTTTAGGAGGCACAACCCGAATATAATAAAACAATCTAAATTCATGAACCATCTAAAAGTTAGACCCAACTTAAGGCAAAGGGTTTTGCAGCATTCATCGGACATCGTCCTAGTTCTTGCCTTAATCATATAACTCCCTCAATTGCTATTTACCAATGTCCCAAAGCAAATTGATCGCTATCAAAAGAATATCCAATGAAAGCGCACTTGATACCATACAGAATGGACTTCTAGTAGGTATAATCAACAATGCAATTTAAGCAAAAATTAAAATTGAGGAAGCTATATTTTCCCAAAAAAGGTTGCTTCCAAGCAGACAACTCTTACCAATGATAAGGGAAACACTAAGGTTCAGCCAACATCAAATGGTAGCAAATAATAGCCTCAAGATTCAAGGGTCACGGATAAGAAGTAAACGAGGTAACCTCTATTGCTTCAGAGACTTATACGCCATCACGAAAGAATCAAAAATTGAAGTTTCGCTGATTACATTAAACCAGCGATCATGACAATGAGAATTATCCAGAAATTGAATCGAGCATTTAAAAAATGTTCACAAAGAGAAACAAGTTTGAGAAACGCGTAGTTCGATCCTAACAACACCCAGAGGGGGTGAATAAGGTGTATTATGCAAAATTTAAAATATCTAACGAATTAAATAGCAACAAGTCACTTTTAATTCTTAACTAGATGGTCAAACATTCAAGTCAATTTGTCCTAAATTGAATTACCGTAGTTTTTATAATAAAGACAAATTGTAAAGCAGTAAATCAAACACCTAAATGATCACGAAAAAACCCAACTGGGAAAAACTCCGGGCACTCTGCCAGTCAATCCACTATAAAAGAATTTAACAACTTATAGTCTACCGACTAGACGACCCTACTATCTGATTACCCGACTGCATTTCTTACAACTATCTGTGGATTTCGTGCTCCCCTGCACCAATCATTAGTTGCTGTTACCAAAGCTCTCTGTAGAATCTGCTACATGCAGCACTCCAAGCTTTGTGAATTTTATTTCTCGTGGATCACTAAGAACGACCCGTTCTTCACAGACAGGAACTCCTGTCAACTTCCTTCAATTTTCAGAACTCTGACCAGATGTAGAGGAAATGGTTTTTGGTATTTGGATTATAGAACAGATGTTTTCTCTCAAGAAGACCTCACACAAGATGAACGTTGAAAGCAGTAATATGGTGGATTCACTCTTTGGACTCTTTCTCTCGATATTCAACCTTAGAAAAATGTGCATGTGAGTTCTGATATTTATATGTAAGTCAAGAAACAAATGGGCTAGGAAAAAAGCCTTGAAATCGCGAAATAAAAATTTTTCGAACAGTACTATTGCTCGCGCGAGGGCCCAGTGACAGTTGCTCGAGTGAAGGATGGGCGACAGTCTAGCAACGATGCTTCTGCTTTTATAGCTTGAGCCAACCCTTAGCGACAATTCTACGAAAATTCGCGCCATTTTCCTCCTTGTTCCAAACTCGAAACCCTAGACATACTAACTAACTTTTGAACAATTTGCACATTACTCTTTGAACTTTCATATCCAGTCAAATTAAGTCATTTTGTTCACAAAATTTGCCAATTACAAAATCAACTAAAACCTAACAAACTCCCCATTTGGCATTCTGTGACAAAATAATAATCTATGTCAAAGCAGTAATCAAATATAAATTACATACTCAAAATATGACACAAACTTCTAAAAACTTGTTTTGAACGAAATCTTCAATTCATGGTTCAGTACCCGTTTCTTGAAAAACACAATTCAAATATACAGTGTAAAATGTGTGGAAAATAGGACCAGTGATAATCATAGTTCAAACAGTTTAATTGTAAGTGTCATTAAGCAAATGTAATTTACAGAGCATATTTTTCAGTTTTATATCANATCTTCAATTCATGGTTCAGTACCCGTTTCTTGAAAAACACAATTCAAATATACAGTGTAAAATGTGTGGAAAATGGGACCAGTGATAATCATAGTTCAAACAGTTTAATTGTAAGTGTCATTAAGCAAATGTAATTTACAGAGCATATTTTTCAGTTTTATATCACAAGCTAAACTAAGACATAGTACCAATGCAACCCAACATACCACGAAAACACATTGATACTACTAAAATATCAAACTTAGTTTAGGAAAACTGAAATCAAAAGTTATATATCAAGTAAGTAGATAAAACAATAAAACATATCCTGTGAAAGCAAGAATATCTACTCCCTTTAAAATATTACTCCCCCTTTTTGTCACAAAATGACAAGGGATAAAGAAAATATAAATGCCAAAAATATATGAATGTCCTGATGTAGAAATAGTTAGGCAAAATATAAGTATCTATGTCTCTCCCCAACAACCCCTTAGACATAAAATTGCAAATCTCAAAGTCGTTATATACATATAAACAAATGATTAGATCCAGATTTTTGAAAAATAAATACATCATGTAAGCTCACACAAAACAAAACCTAGATGTCTACTGTCTACTCTCCCCCTATCAACCAAAAGTCTAATACTGCCAAAACTCAAAATCTATGACCAGAAACTAGGAAGCACTGACAGCATCATCCCAATCCGTCCTCTTCTCAGATGCAGAACCGTCATCCCAGCTAGAGCTAGAAACGCCCTATTTCGTTTAGTGAGTGTGTGAATCCAACGGATCCCACACTGAACATATCCAACAGCACCCTGAAATGTGGTGAGATCGGTAGTATGTCGATCCACTGTAGTACGTAGCTGCGTAATCTCCTGCATCATACGAGTCTGTTGCTCGATAAGCACAGTCATCTGACCCAAAAGCTATCTGACCCAAAAAGAGACAGAAGGGTCGATAAAAGCAGATGCAGAAGGTGCAGATACAGAAGGAGGAGAAGGTGGAACTAACTCGGACAGAGGAGGAGCAGAAACAGAAGTGGATGGAATATCGGAAGGTCTGAGCAGTCGACAAAGAAGGAAAATCAGAGGAATCAAAAGAGATGAGGTGATCAATATAATCTGATGGCACAGTCTGGTCAACAGGCTGTGCTAGCTCAAAAGAAGCATGAGACCTACTCTGGGCGATGGTAGTACGGCCAAACGGCCGAGAAGCTCGCCGTGGAACCCCTTCTAGAAAACTAACTCCTAAAACTAATACCAATCGGTATATCAAACAAGCATAGGGCAGCCCAACCTTCATCCCTATGGTACAAAAAGCCCTCAAATTCTGCGAGCATATGAAAGAAGGTAAATCAATGGAATAGCCATGCTTCTGGCATACAAAAATTGAGCCTTCTCCATTGGTAATGAAGAAGTGTGGGAGACAGGTCAAAGATTCATGCACACAATGCGTAACAGAATCTGGAGCTCAGTCGGAAGAGAACCAGTGCGAATCGCACCTGGGCCTCCCTCCAACGATGTGTTAAACACAGTCGAACGAACTAACGAGTCTGTCGGAAGAGAATTAGGAGTAGGGTAGGGGAATAGGGGGTGGACGACCCGGGGAATGCGAAGGAGACTCGAAATAACATCTAGAGTAATCTTAACAGTCCTACCCCAAAGAAAAACCTTAAAAGATGACCCATCAACATCATGGATGTTAGCATAGAACTCTTGAACTAATAGACTCGGTGGTGGCACTAACTCAACCAGAAGAGGCTCCCAACCCTGAGAAGTGAAAATAGCAGTGAGGTCGAGGGACAGGTAAGACATAATGACCTCGCTCAAAAAGTATAGGTCTCAAAGAGAACTACGACCCTAAAACATCTTGGACGACAATCGAGATGAACAAAAGACCTACTGTACGAATTGGAGGTACCGGAGTGGTAGCGACCGTGCGTGCTCTCTTCGACATCTGAACAGGTTGAACCAAAATCATCAAAATCGTGATGAAAATGCGGTTAATGCAATGAAGTGTGTGAGATGCATGAATGCACGCAAAACGAGGCAAACGTGATAACATCCAGTAATGCCCTAATATGAATGATGATGACATGCAGTGATGCCTAGACGAAGGAATGTGAAGACATGACACATATCGTGATGTCTAGATGTAGGGACGTGGTGTCATGACGACGTGACGTGACCATGCATTGCCAAACCAAGCACACGACCCAACACACACACACACACTAGGCACTTTAATCCTCCTCAACAACCCAAAACCAAAATCAAATTGAAGCAACCGAACTCCAAAAAAAAAAAAAATTGACCACATACAAACTCCAAGATCATCAACTAAAACCGTAATCACAATGACCCAAGGTATCAATGACATCAAAAACCACCCAACAACACAACTCATTCATAAAAACAAGGGCATCCTATTCAACTAAAGCAACCACCATTAAGAACACAAAGAATATGCCAAAATACGATGAAGAACACAAAAAGCGCCCAAACAATGCCAATAATCTAAGCCATTACATGTAAAGTGATAACAAGTAATTGAAAACCCAAGATAAGCTAACCAAGAGGGGGGTGAATCGGTTATTAAAACTTTTTTCACGGGTCACTCAAGATTTTAAAACAATGAATAT
>CAIGRK010030876.1:0-15252 GCA_903798315.1 Fraxinus greggii | reverse complement strand
AAAAAAAAAAAAAGATTTCTTTTCCTCTTAATTGAGTTGGAATTAGAACAATTAGGATTGTGGTTTGGATTAAGATCTTGAATGAATGAGCCCTCTAATGAATCTTCAAAAATCATTTTATAAAGCAAAAGAAACTTGAATAAAATCAGAGCAAAATTCAAAAGCTATATATATATATATATATATTTATTTATTTATTTATTTATTTATATATATTTTGTGTGTGAGTGTGTGTGTAAGTATGTGTGTAATGAAGTTAGAAACAAGAATTTACTGAAAATATTTAAATTCCTAAAAAAGTCTTGTAACTTCGCTGAAAATAATAATAATTGGAACATGTAACTTGATTACAGAAAAATGGCTAAATCCCTGGATGGTGCGGCATTGGGATGGAGAGAATGGGTGTTGGCAATGACAATGCACGGAATTGGATGGGAAAGAAGAACTATTATTATTTTCAATTTGTTGTTTTTCTATTGTTAATATTTTCTTAATTTCTTTTGTACTTTAAATTGTCTTTTTAATTATATTGGTGGAGGAGGAGGATAGGAATGGGGGTAGGGTTAAGGGTAAGGGGTAGATGAGATTAATTGGGAAGGTGAAATATTTTTCTTTTGTTAGTATATTTTCATTTGTTTTACATAAAATTCGTTTGTACTTTTAAAAAATCTTGAAACTCTAGCTGTAACTATTTTTTTATATTTTTTTTCTATTTATTTATTTAAGGACGAGAATAAATTAGCCATTTACAATGTTTTAATGGAGAAAATAAAAGGTAAGAATCTTTTGCACAAAGAAAGTTCGATATGAGGGTCCAAATGTTAAAACTGAAAAGATAACTTACATTGTGTTATTTACCCTTTTCACTAGCTAGAGACTTTAGTCTATTTCTTTTATTTGAGTTGTTACATTGCCTTTAAGTAATTTTAGCTCAGCTCAATTATACAGAATATATAAAGTATAAATTCTTTTATCATAACATGCGCATAATATTGTAAACTAGTAAACCCACTAGTACATGAATATGTTTGGTACGCATACGTAATACGATGAAAAAGAATATATATATATTTAAAATCTATTGTGATATATAGTATACTTTTGAAAACATGCTACTAATAGTATGAGTACGCGGTTGGCACATTAGTTAAAACTTAGAAAAATAGTATTAGTGAAGATGGAGGTGATTGGGGAAAAGATTAGGCAAATCAAGTTGTGTTGATTTAATTGATAAAAACAGTAAAAATTGAAAGCTTAGGGATATTCAAATGCCAATGCAGGTGAGTAAAACTAAAAGGAGAGAAGCTTTTGCTTTCATGTATAACTAAATTAAATATTCTTGAAAAGAGGATTTGCATCCCCACAAAAGCCATATCATTATTGGGCTTAGGTTCTTATTCCTCAATCATGCCAAGTTCTACATGGCAATAAAAAATAAAAAAAAAAAAAAACAAATCTCTGTCTTAATAATCCATGTTCCTAAAAGAGAATCTTAGTTTGCTTTATTTCTTCCATTAAAAAATGCGCGAGGGGAATAGAGCACAAAGTATATGTGGGAGAATAAAGAGAGAGTAAAAAAGAAAGGCAAAAGAAATTATATAAATTATAGTTTAATTGTAGCTAATAAAAATGGTTTTTTTCCCTGCTTTGTGAAGGCTTGTTATATGTGGAGTAAATAGAAAATAAAAGTTGATATTCTCATGGGTTCTTAGTTGTAATTGATTTGAATGCGATATAATCCTTTTGTTCCATAAAATACTAATTAAGAAAACGTAATTAATATAGTTAAAAATATAAAATTTTCTTACATTTTTTCTAACTTAACCTTACATTAAGTAATGATTTAAATATCAGCAATTCATATTTGTTGATAGCAAGACACAATAAATAATGATATATTAGAAAACTAAATAAAATAAGTACTCTTAACAAAGAAAGTGACATATAGTTTGGAAAAAAAAATGTAAGCTTATTTTGAGGGGATGGAGAGAGTATTAGGTTAATAATTATTGCTTCTTCATGTACAATCGTGCTACGTGTACACCATCTTTTATATCATATTTTACGTTGTGCCACATGGCAAAACACTATTGGATAGTTTTAAAAAAAATAGTTTTCTTGTCCACAAGTTTTAAAAAATAAAGGCAATATCAAAGTCAATATAAAGGAAGAAGTGTACATTTAGCATTATTGCTCGACAACTGAAAAGTTAATGCAACATTTAAACAATTTTACTGGGTCAAGGAATATGTTAGACGTAAAAGAAAGAAATTTTATTTTTCAATAAACGTAAAGATTAAATAAATAAATCGAAAAACACAAGTTTAACTAATTCAAAAACAAAGGTTCAACTTATAATTATTGTTTTTTAATTGTACCTTAAAATTGCATGTGCATGGCTTATTAAACCCCAGTTTGATGAACATTATTTGGCAAAAATAAAGTTTTGAATAGTAAATTTTTGGAAGGTGTGTGGTTAAAAAGTAGAAAAAAGATTTGAGTTTATGTGTAAAATATTTTATTGGACGAATGTATGATTGAAAATAAGTATGTAGCATGGCGAGTTTTGAAATAATAATTGTCACATCAAAATTTGGTGTTGGAGCAAATGCAATTAGCTTAGCCAAAAAATTTAGACAAAGTAATGCGGTGTTGGAGTTTCTCCTAATATAGTCATATTCCATTTGGTTTTGACATGGTAAATCTTCCCAAACATTGTATATTTTCACAACAAATTTTTTAACATATTTGGGCAAAAAAGAGTAGGAAAATTGATTGAATTGTATGACTAAGGAGGAGGCCTCGGGGCCAATTACCGCGATTTCTTCATCTCATTATTTATCTTCCGTGTATCGTTCCAATTTTTTTTCGAATGAACAAATAAGCCAAAATTATGAATACAATGTACATGAACTTAAATTGGACATTGAAATTGTGAGATAATATAAGATAACTCATATTGCATTGGTTTCTATCCAAGAAAAGCTGTGTACAATGCATGAGACTTCTAACCAGACAGATTCACTACAAACCCTAAACAAAAACTCACCAAATCTTAATTTTCTTGTTAACATAGCGAAGGCCCTTTTTTTGTGATTTTTTTGAATTTTAATATGGTAAAGCTAAACTGTCTTTCATAGAGTACTGCTAATAACTATGAACAAAGCAACATCCCAACATATGAAATGTAACACACCAATCCACCAAAACACTTGACATTCGCAAACTTCTTTCAAGAAATCCTAGGAATAGCTTTGCACACCAATGGCTGCTTCATCTCCATTGACAAGTTGAGGCATTCGGCTAAATCGACTCCATTATCCGAAGCCACCCACCGGAACTTCTGAAGCAATTGGGCTAGCCAGAGGTGGACTGTAGCAAGGCCCATCGTCTTACCGGGGCAAACCCTCCTCCCGGCACCGAAAGGCGCCAACCTCAGATCAGACCCCATGATGGCAACATCCTCATCAAGAAACCTTTCGGGGTGAAAAGCCATAGGCTCGGACCAGACCTTTTCGTCGTGCGTTATGGCCCACATGTTAACCATGGCCGTAGTGCCAGCCGGGACAAAGTGGTGTCCCACATGAGTATCGTGAATCGCAAGGCGGGCCCACGAAAGGAGGGGACCAGGAGGGTGCACCCTGAGAGTTTCTTTAACAATAGCTAGAAGATAGGGCAGTTTAGGGAGATCAGAATCAGTCACCGTTCTATTAGTCCCAACCATAGTGTCAATTTCAAATTGTGCCTTGGCTTGAATATCAGGATGAAGAACCATTCTAGCCAGTATCCATTCCAAAAGAATGGCCACAGTATCAGTCCCTCTAAAAATCATTTCCTGTAACAAAAATATAAAAAAAATATTTAAGTTTAGTATACTGACTGAACAATGCAAGCAAGACACAGAACGAGACAGGATGGGACGTAGAGTGGAAAATATCAGTGTTACTATCAGCAAGCTAAATGGTGCCAACAAAAATTATTCAGATTCCCATATCTATGCATATCCATAAAGAGAAATTTATAAGTGCAAGTTACAAGTGTACAGAGTGTAACTCCAAATTATGGCAAATTTATACGAAAATATACCAAAATAAAGCAAACCCACAATTAAATGCAAGAAAATTAAAAGATTATACAAACGCATGCATTTATATAAAAACGTTAAATCATAAAAATTACCCAAAGAACAGCAATCATGTCTGAATCAGACAGCATGTTTTCCTTCTCCAAATCAAGCAAAATATCAACAAAATCATCGGAATCTGCTAACTCTTCATTTTCTGTCCTCTTCAGCCTGTGTTCTTCAATAATTTTTCCTACAAAGATGTTAACTTTAGCCACTAAATTTCTGCATCTTTTTCTCACTCCTTGTATATCAAGCCAGCCAAGAAGAGGAAAATGATCGGTCCAGTTGAATTTCCCAAGCAATTCATAGCCTTCACTCACTAAACTCTCAAGCAACAATCCATTTTGATCATTTTCAGTGTTGAATTCATAGCGCTTACCAAAAACAGTCATCATCACATTGTTTAAGGACCCAAAATGAAGAGTCTTTTTTACCTCTGTTTTACCATTTTTCTCCATGGAAAGCTTGATTTGGTTCACCATTTTGAGGCCTATTTCAGTTCTGAAGTTACCAAAACAGGCTATTCTCTTAGGACAGAACAAATGTGTAGCTGAAATTCTCCTCAAATTCCTCCAGTAATCTCCGTGAGGGGCAAAACCCATTGCTCTGTGGAACAGAAGTTCATAGGCAGACTCTTTAACAGGCCTATCAGCAAAGGCAGAACTGTTCAAAATCTCCTTGGCTGTCTCAGTATGGCTTGAGATGATAAAACGTGTGAACCCAACAGAGAAAGCCATTAGACGAGTAGCCTTAAATCTCGAAGCAAGCTTCCACAGAACTCTATGAGTAAGAGAGCCAGTGAAGGCGAAAACCAAGCCCAGAACCGGCAGGCCAGAAGGGCCGGGAATGGCGGCTCTGGCTCGAGCTTGGGCCTTAGAAATTGCCCATGCAAGCCCACCCGGGGTCAGCCAGAAGGAAAATAAAGCAAGAAATGAAAGAACACACAGAAAAACCTCAAAGTTCAACACAAGTACTGAAGGAAAAAGAAGAAAAGTGTACTCAGACGCCATTTATTTTAGTTTTCAGTTCTTTTCAGAGGTTTACTGGCAGCAAAATGAGAGTTTTTTCGTAGGTAGTGGGCAGTTCACAGAGATAAATATAGAGAGAGAGTGGGAGTTGAGGGAAGTGAAGTGAAGAGACAGGGGGTGTGTGAGAGCATTTATATAGAGGAGGATTAAGAAGAATTAACCAACCTTGGTTAAATTCTTAATCAAAATTTTTCACAGTGGTTAAAATTGAGAGTTCAGTGTCAAAGGTGCATGTTACGGAAGTTGAGATGTAATGTCCAAAATTGATTGATCAATTTGTTATTCATCAATAATTTATTAACACATTATTTTACACATATTTTTAAACACAAGTGACGGTGAGAAATTAAACATGTTAATTTAAAGTGACGTGTTAATGAATCAGTTTGTGAACAGTCAATTGGACAGTCAATTTTGGACATGAGATCTCAACTCCCATACGGGTAGTGAAGTGAGGACTAATTGTAGACTTATTTCTATTTTTTGTGCAGTTTGTGATTGTCTTTATGAACTTTACAAACAAATTGCAAACTTGTTACTTTTGCCTTCTTTTAAATGAAAAAACTTAGGGTCCGTTTGATTGACAAATATGCAAAGACTTTCTAATTTCATGTAACTTGGAAAATAAAAATCCAAGTACTCCATAGAAATGTATGTCATGAAATTGACAAAAAATAAGTTTAAAGTGGTTGTACTTTGGAATTCGAATTTAATTTTCACTTTCGTATCAACAAAAAATAAATTAAATTTCTCGAATATAACATTTTTCATGAAATTTAAATCAATCAAACGGATCCTTGCTTAAAAGCAATTCTTTCTTTATGAGCAAAATAAGATCATGTTTGGTTCAGCTAAAGAAATACATTAAAATATAAATTAAAGTCAACAGTTCATTTTAATCACACATTATATGAGACCTATAACTTTTCAACCACAAGTTGAATTTATTTTTATCAAAATATATTAAAGAATTAATTTTTATCTAAACCAAATTGGGGCTAAGTAATTTTTTAAGCTTACTTATATGCAGTGTTCCAAACAGCGTAAAATTTGGCGATGTGTAGAGGCCAAGTTTCGAGCTAGATGAGATCTAGATTTTAAAAAAGTTTTCTTATTTCAATAATATTTAAAAATTTAAATCAATCTTAAAATCATCTAATAATTAAAGCATAAAAAAGCTAAAAATTTTGTATGTAAATTCAAAATTTTTTCTAATTTTCAACCACATATTCTTTAAAAAATCAATATTCCAAAATTCACTTTCCAAAAAAAAAACTCTTTTTAATGAGCGTCAAAGAGGGGCTCAATATTTTGTACATTGAACTATTAATATTGTTCAAAAAAATCACAAATTTAATTGCATCCCTCTTTTCTTACACAGCTAGCGCATGTTTGAGCCCTATTTTCTGTCCAAAATGCATCTGAAATAATATTTTGTTAGAGAATGTGTGGGTAAAAATAAAATAAAAAAATTTTGAATTTAAGTATTATATTATTTTATTGAAAAATGTGATTAAAAATAACAAAGAAAAAAATGTATTTTGAAAATAATAAGTACCAAACAAGGGCCTGGCCTAGTATTTTGCAATTGAGCATATAATTTATCCTCTTTTCTCATGTATGGTAAAACTAGTGCGGATTCAGTATCGAGCGAGGGGATGTCGCCGTGTGTGTTAAAATTACAAGAGTGAATTTTACAGAGCAGGTATGGTCCGTCTGGAGGAAATAGCTGCCGTCGTAGATGAACTTGGAAGGGAGAAGAACCGTGTAATTGTGTTGGGCCATTTTTTTTAATAAAATAGTGGGCTTTTCATATCGGGCAGATTGTTTTTTTTTTTTTAAATGGCTGAATAGAAATATTATACAAAACAAATATACATTTAAAACATTTGCAATTAGCTACAATCGTAAATTTTATCCGGCCCTGATGTTCGACCAAATTCCCTCTCTAGGCTCCAGCTGCAACCTGCATGCAAAAGTCGGATGTGGCCTC
Source organism: Fraxinus greggii (assembly GCA_903798315.1). Lineage (NCBI taxonomy): Eukaryota > Viridiplantae > Streptophyta > Magnoliopsida > Lamiales > Oleaceae > Fraxinus > Fraxinus greggii. The sequence continues at coordinate 8,105 of CAIGRK010030876.1, read as the reverse complement.
CGATCTTCTCCTTCTAACAGCTTGTCGTCGCCTCGTTGGGCTTGAATCTGGTCGTTCTCTTCTTTGATATTTTGTAATTTTTTTGGTTTTTGTTGTTTAAATGTTGTTTTAGGTATTTTATGATTTATGAGTTATGATTTATTTGAAAATTTGAGAATATGTGATGTTAAAAACATAACATAAGTGTACTATGATTTTTGAAAATGAAAAATGTTAAATTAGGGAATTTATGATTTTTGATAAATTGGTGTTAGAAATTGAAAATTGAAACTTGAATCGTATTTAACATCAGGTGGAGAAAGAGATTTTTTAGAAGTTGAGAATGATACAATCTTGCAGCGATTTCAAAATACGAGATCTTTGAGAATACAGTTGTGTGAATTTATAGTTATTAAGTAAGGTTGTATTATGTATTTTATGTTATTATTTCAGATTGTACTAAATTATATTTTCATATAAATATCTAATTTTTACGCTGTGCATTTTTATATAGAATGAAGAACTTTAAATATTATTTAATTTAGTATTAATAAATGACATCGTTATTACGATCGTTGATTGTTGATGGTCAACGGTCAACTATCGTCCTAGCTGATCTGAAGTCCTAGATTCGCCTCTGAGTAAAACAATTATACTATTTGTACAAAATTAACAGGTTTGGAAACAATGCTAGAATATGATTTGGAAAGAAATGATTGGATAAAAAAAATTAATTATATTTTAAACTGTCCAATAATAGAGTGTCGAGTGATAGTATATAAATCATTACATAAATCTTGAGGTAAATGCAACAATATTCTTGATAACCAAATAGTACCTTACATCTTGTCTATCACTTCATAGTCAAATGCATTTTTAATAGGCAAATATGTTATTCAAATCCTCCGCTACAACAAAATATTCTTGTTCAAGATGTCTTTACTATGAATAGTGTTAGATGCTTGACCATTCTATGTTTGTTTTCGTGTTTTCGAGTTGATTTTAGATGAGGCTTTTTCTATTGTAATTACTAGACATATTTCAAAAAGTTATCAACAAAATATATTTGATACGTTAAACTTTTGTTGGATAATAAAAAAGAAAAGGAGAAAGATGAAAAGATATATGGATTCTTGGGTACGTGTGATCAAGAATAAAAATTCTTTCACATCAAAATGGTATTTTAGCACACCTTTTTTGTATGAATTTTGGAATGTTTTATGTATTTGTCATGTTGGGGACAAAATGTTGTGGTCGGCTCGTATATATATGGATGTGGATGATGTCACCATCATATTGATAAGGAAATCTAGGCCGTTCAACTACTTACGTCTTATTATTTTTTTAATTATTTAAATGATTAATGTACTTGACTTATTAAGTTATTTTCGAAATAATTAATTTTAACGAGCAATGGAAAAATTATTCATTATACGACTATGTAAAATTTAATGGAGGTGCAAACATAGTCGAAAAATGCTTGGATGTCCACCAACGTAACATCTCCTTTGTATATAATTCCTTATTGAAAGTAACAAAAAAACTATAAAAGGGTAAACGGTAGTTGCTCGACTCAACCTAAAAATTGTGTTGATACTCACATGATAAAACAAGTGGAAAGTTCTCACATAGGAGGTGGATGTTCGATCTCAACCATCCCCTCCCCCCTCCTGATTTTGTAAAAAGAAAAAGAAAAACGTGCATCATTTTGGGTTCAGAAAATGTCGTTCGTACTAGGATTTGTCGCTGACAATATCCTTTACTAGTTGTTTTGTTAGAAAATACAAAATTGGACAAGTCTTGGTCTGGTTATTTCTTTCTAATGCTTTATTTGATTATCTTTTCTTGATCTAGGTTAACTTTTTTTCCAAAGCCAAAAAAAATTAATTTACTAATTAAAGTAATAAGCAAAAAAAAAAAATCAAATATGGAGCAATTAATGACACTTAATTAGGGTTCTTAATCGTGTGATTTTTTTATTTTTTGGTTGTTTTTCTAAGACCATATTATATCATATTTTAATGCATTATTTAAGATTCGTAGGTAAAACAAAAGAATAAAAAAAGTGGATGCCTAAAATATTAGCAGAATTTAAACTCGAAACTGTTAGGACTTTTGCTAAATTTTAGGCATGTTCATATATATATATTCTCTTGTTTACAGTAAAAAGTTTTATTCTGTTCACTTGAAGAGAATCATACTTAAGATTTTCACATTTGGAGATAACCGTAAGTAAGATTTTTCTACCATATCAAAAAGTACACAATCTTATCTTGCCTACAGTGGGTGGGAGAACAATTTCGTATATATATATATTGCTTGTTTTATAGTAAGTGATGGATTATTGTGAAAATAAATGTAATTTGATCAATGAAAATAAAATGGCATAAATACCTTTACTATTTGAGAAGATTGCATTATTGGTCCCTTATTTATTGTCAGGATAGCAAGTTGGTAACCTTTAAAATTGAGGAAATTAGTCCTCAATTATGGAAACTTTTAAAACCCTGTTAAATTTTTGCTCGATCTTGCTCATTTTTAATGGTCATGAACCAATTTGCTATTCGAATACTGTGTAGATGACCACTACTGCATTTTTCCCGTGCGAATTTAGTAATATTGCATTAAAGTAATAAAATTAAATTATGAATAAATATATTAATATAGTATAATGATTGACTCGTTCATTTCATTAAGACTCGATGGGAGTTGTCTCAAAGGGTATTTTTGGCTATTATTTCATTTTTTCATAAAAGACCACACATTAGATTATTCTTTGTATATAAGGATGCAAACTTAGTCGTAACATGCATGGATCCCCATCATCGTGATCTATCTTTTTTATGTATATTCTTTACTAAAAGTAACAAAAAAACACTACAAAGGTAAAAATTTGATGGCTCGACTCTACCAAAAGGCCGTGTTGGCCTCATATGTTAAGAAGAAAAATGTGCATTGTATTTGGTCGAGACAAAATCGAGTTATGAAAATTGGTCTTTGACATTTAAACGATATTTCCTCTTCTAATTATTTTGGTAGAAAATACAAATTGGGGGTAAAGTGGAGGTCTGGTTATTTCTGTACAATGCTTTATTTAATTATCTTTTCTTAACCTAGGTTAGAAAACCCATAAAAATGTCTTTACTAATTAAAGAAAATAAATCAGAATACAGAGCAATTAATACCATTTAATTAGGGTATGGAATCATGTGACGTCTAGTAGGAGTTACACCAACACGTCGATAAGAAAATCTAGGCCGTTTAATTCTTTTTCATTTTATTATTTTCTAATTATTTAAATGGTTATTGTACTTCACTTATAAGTTATTTTCGAACCGATTAATTTAACAAGAATAAAATTATCCAGCAATTTTGTTTATTTTTTGGTGGCACCTTTCATATGGAAGGTTGGAAAAATCGTTGCTTATTAGTTTTTTAGAGCGTTGATTTTAGATGGTTTAAAAATTACTCAAAATCAGTGTAGTGTAAGTAGGAGCATATTTTTCAATCTATCAAAACGATGATTTTTTGTCATTCTTCAAATTTTCTTCCAATTTTAATAAAATATTTGTTTATAAGCAAAAAGATACTTTATAACTATAAAATTTACTTATAAGTAAAAAATTAAGTGGAGTTGAAGAGCTGCTGCCCTGCCTTTCTTTAGTTGATAATTTGAATATACCAAGGATTTACGGGCAAATAGTTTTTTGAAAGCAACCATAATCACAAGAAGGGATTGCACAAGATTAAGTTCAATGCTTCAATTTTTGAAGGAGTGATGGAAGGTAATCACTACGCCGTTTATAAGAGAAAAATTCACTTTCAGAAAAAAAAAATTTACTGATAAAGTACAAAATGCTACTAATAAGATAAAAATTTACTTATAAAATATAAAAAAGTTACTTATAAATAAAAAAATTCACTTCTGTGTAAAATTAGTTTAAGTAAACAATTAACTTATAGTTTTAAAATTTACTTAAAAGATATTTATAAACTAATAATTTAATTATAAACAAATATTTCATTTTAAGTTTAAAATTAATTTATATGTAAAATTACTTATAAGTAAGATATCGCTTATGATTAAAAATTTCGCTAAATGACATATATATAATTTTACTCTTTTAAAAAATTAAAAATCGATAATTAATAAACTTTCAATCATAGATTGAATTGTTTTAGAAATTGCCGCTAAAAATAACCCAAAATCAATCCCCTCGAAATCATTCAAAATCGATACTTTAAAGAACTCCATAACTGATACCCAAAACTTCAAAGCATGCACCAAGATGATAATATACCATTAGTGATTAAATCTTCGTCAAAGGGCATTGCTAGCAAAAATACGTACATGTACATATATGTATATATATACATATATTAATATACCATAAGTGATTAAATCGATCTCAAAAGTTAACCGCACTCTTTTGTATGCTTCTCTTTACCGAAACTAATAATAAAAAAGAAAAGAAGCAAAAGTTGGTGGCTCGACTCAACACAAAGACAGCGTTAGGCCTAACATTTTAGGAAGAACAATGAACATTGTATTGAATTTAGATAGGAACGCTCTATGGGATCTAAATCTAAATGTTATTTCCTCTACTAATTATTTTGGTAAAAAATAAAAATGGGGCCAAGCCTCAATGTCTGGTTATTTCTTTATAATGCTTTATTTGATTATCTTTTCTTAATCTATGCTAAAAATTTTCAAATCCATAAATAATGTCACTTACCCTTTTGTTTTTCAATGTAAAACGACGATATTTTTTCTACAATGTATTAAATTTAAGATGAGAAATAGCAAAATTTAAATTCAAAACTATAAGAATTTTTGTTTCATTTTAGACCCATTTTTTTAAGTTTATATATTAAAATTTTCTTATTTTATAAATAAGCGACGAATTAATGTAAAATTAAATAACTTGTTTAGTTTGTAATTTGGAGGATGAAAATAAAATAATGTAAATATCATTACTATTTGAGAAAATTTCATTATGGGTCCCTAACTTATTGGCATAGTAGCAAGTTTTTGACATTCATAAATGAGCAAATTAGTCCTCAACGTTGTATTTTATTTGCAGTATCAGTCCCCAAAGTTGGAATTTTTATAATCTTTGTTAAATTGTCTCTCACCCTCATAAGTCTAATTATATCGAGCTTGATTTGCTTCTAAACTAGTGTTGATGTTAAAAAATTTGAAGTGAGGCTTCTTTGTATGACAATAACGTGACGATTTAACAAAGAGTTAAAAAAATTATCGCAAAGAACCAATTGTAGAATACGTAAAGTTAAAATATCATCTTGCTCATGTTTAATAGTAAGGGACCAACTTGCTACTTAAATAATATGTTGACTACCAATGCTGCATTTTTTCCTTATAATTTAATCACTTAGCAATAACATTATTTAAAACAAAATCAAATATCCATTTAAATGATAAAACTAAACTGCCTAATAATATCAACATCGATTAACAATAAACTTTTAAGTATGAAGATTAGTAATATTCCATCGGGGATAAAATCAATTTCAAAAGGCATTATTTGCTATTATTTCGCTTTAAAAAATGACAAGAAACGAGGTTGTGTGTTGAAAACCTAGCCGAAACATGCATGGATCTCAACCCCATGGTATAGATCCTTTTGTATATATTCTTCACCGAAAGTAACAAAATTTGCTTGCATATATCGAATGTAAGTGATCAAGATCATTCTCAAAAATGTTTCAGACAATATCGTGCTATGGGAATTTGTCTGTGATATTTGAACGATACTACCTATTTAATTATTTTGGTAAAAAGTGCAAAATGGGCCAAGCTTTGGTTTTACGAATTGCCAATGTGGCCCTCGAGTACCACACTCGGGATAACCTTCTCCCCTTAGACCGACAGGTTCGAAATAATCAGAACATACACTTTTGGGTCGAATACTAGACAATACCTGCATATGATATCATAATTAGTGTACTCTTTTGTAATATAGGCAATGATGCATAGCTTTAAGCAACCTTTTCGCGCCATAAAAGGAAGGGGAATACGCTCAGTTTGTAATACTGGTTTGGTTATTTTTTACTGATGCTTTACTCGATTATCTTTTCTTAATCTAGGTGAACTTTTTTCAATGTAATAAAAAATTAATTTACTAATTAAAGTAATAAATAAAAAATCAAATATAAATCAATTGATGACGCTTATAATTAGGGTATGTAAACATGTGACTTTTTTTTTGTATAAGATAGAGATATATTTTAATATATTTTAACAACAAAATATAAGAATAGTTAAGAAATTATAAGAATAAAAAATAACTAGAATTTTTTTTTCTTTTATTTTTTAGGCACGTTTGTTAAGTTTACAAATTAAAATTTGTGTTTTATAGAAAGGGATGGATTATTGTGAAAATAAATAAATAATTTATTTGGCTATGAAAATAAAATGGTATAAATATCTTTACTATTTGAGAAAATTTCAATAGTGGTCCCTTACTTATTGTCAGGATAGCAAGTTGGTAACCTTTTTAATTTAGCAAATTAGTCCTCAACTATGGAAAACTTTTAAAATCTTTAAATTGTTGCTCGATCCTGAGAGTCCAGTGTTGATGACCACTGCTATAATGATTAAATCAATCTAACACGATATTTCAATTATTATTTCTTTTTATAAAATTACCCGACATGGATTATTAATTGTATATAGGGTGCAACGTAGTTGTAACATGCATGAATCTCTGTCATCGTGACCTGTCATTTGTGTGCATGTTCTTTAATGAATGTAACATGAAAACTAAAAAGGTAAAAATTGGGATTTCGACTCAACCTACAGTTCGTGTTTGGCCTCACAGGTCAGGAAAAAAATGTGCATCGTACTGTGTTCAGACAAAATCGTGCTACGGAGATTTGTCTGTGACATCTAAACGATATTTCCTCTTTTAGTTATTTTGGTAGAAAAATACAAATTGGCGCAAAGCCATGGTCTGGTTATTTATTTACAGTACTTTATTTGATTATCTTTTTTTAATCTAGATTAAATTCTTTCAAACCCATAAAAATTAATTACTAATTAAAGAAAATAAATCAAAATATAGAGCAATTATTACTACTTAATTAGGTTATGTAATCATGTGACATCTGTTATGAGTTACACATTTTCCCTATTACTTTTATTCCATACTCATTTCCAATTATATATTCTTAAAAAATATATTTTTCACGTTTTTTATAACTTTTTCTTACTTATCAAATTTAAATTCACAAAAAATATTATTTTTTATAAAAATCATTTATCAAAAATCTTCATCAAATAAGCGCCTATTATTTCAGGATGGATGTGTTCAAAACCGATAATAATCATTTAATCAAACAGAAAAACTGAAATAATAATTAATTAATTAATTACATTCCAGTAAAATATTTTAAATCATAAAGAGATTATAAAAGTAATATTAACGAATAATAAATCACATCAATTAATAATTATTGGATAAAAAAGTTAAAAATACTACTCCCATGTGTATTGGCTGAGTTTCCTTTTTTTATTGTCCCCAATATATAGGTTTGTTTCTTAATTGAGAATATNATTAATTAATTACATTCCAGTAAAATATTTTAAATCATAAAGAGATTATAAAAGTAATATTAACGAATAATAAATCACATCAATTAATAATTATTGGATAAAAAAGTTAAAAATACTACTCCCATGTGTATTGGCTGAGTTTCCTTTTTTTCTTGTCCCAAATATATAGGTTTGTTTCTTAATTGAGAATATTTTGTTTTGTTCTTTTACTAACATACCCTTATTTAATTTTCCTAATTACTAATTTCAAAAATAATTTATTACTAATTGTTGAAAATTAAATAGGGATAAATTTAAAAAATTCTTGATAAAAAATACTTTTTTAATAACATTAAATAATATTTCTTAATAAAAGTGAAACAAAGGTTGAAGTGTAAAAAATATCTTGAAAGTTGTAGCACCACAAAAATATCTCATTCAATGCCTGCAATGCAGCATTCTTGGCTAAACCAAAATCTTGGAATTAAATTAATAAATTGTTAACACTAGACATTAAAGAGTTGTAGCATAGACTCTACACTAGACCCTACCCACCTCAATTAAATCAAAA
>CAIGRK010030853.1:0-11253 GCA_903798315.1 Fraxinus greggii | reverse complement strand
GGAAGTTCCACTTTGGTGAATGAAAAGAAACTGATGCGCCCATGCTCGACATTACAAAACTTTATACAATGGCCTTTGTAACGTGTCTCAAGGTCCTCGATCGCTTTTTTGGATGGTGGGTGGTCACTACATAAGAAACAATGCTATCAAATATTAGCTTCAGTAAACTAACACATTAACAGTATGCGCTGCGACTAAACCAAACAGGAAAAACTGACTATTATGAAATGTCCAATTATGTGGTTGAGTATAATGATAATGTTCCAAAAATTCAAATTAATTATTGTTGTAGAATATGTTGTTTTTATATTTAGCGCCTGTTTGAGCCACATTTTTATCCCAAAATGCATTTTGTAATAATATTTTGATGTAGAATGTCTCGTTAAAAAGTAAGAAAAAATTTGGGTTAACATGGAATATTGTTTTATTGAAAAATGTATGGTTAAAAATAAGAGAGAAAAATGTATTTTGAAAAATAGTGGGGACCAAACAAGGGCTTAAATTTCATTAAAACATAACGGGAGAGAGATGGGAGGGAAAATATAATTCATAAGCAAAACCCAAGTGCAGGAAAATTATTATATAGTCGACTAAACTTATCAAATAAAATCAGTAAAACATCTTACGAATAAGTAAAACCATATCCGTTTAGAGATGTCAAGACGGTAGTTACCCAGCAAGGCAGAGGAGGAAACACGGACTGCCAGGAGAAGTCTTCTTAAACTTGCTATTAGGCGGGTAAACATCGAAAATTGGTCTCACTTCACTAAACTGCAAGTTATTGAGCATTTCGGTAATGATAATGTCGTGACTTGACCCCTTACAACTTGTCCCATCAAGTTCAGATGCACCATTTTCAGCAATGGAATTAATTTTAGTACTCCTAGAAGTCCAAGGGAAACCATGCCGGCCAACAATGTAACCAAGAGATTTTAAGTGGCGATAAATTTCAAAAGACTCCCAAGAGCATCCATATCCATCTGTACCTTTTGCAACCTTTTCATATAAATCTTTTGAGGAAAGGTATGTATCATCACCATTCAAGACATGCAAAGCTCCAATTTCAGCCAAAAACCTACGAAACCAGCCTAAGATATTATACTACTACCACGAGGAGCATATAATGCTTAAGTTGATGAAGGATGGAGGTCGGCTCAAAAATAGTGATGCCAACTGATCCCACTAAACAATAAAACATGCTTAAAGACATTTATCTAATCCATATTAATTTGTGTATGTCTTTTTATATAATAATTACGAGCTGTTAAAGGTTTCTATGAAGATAATCCAAATAATTTAATCTTTTACTAGTTCATTAGATATGAAATTACTAATTTCCGTTCACGCTGAATTATAATCTTACAAATTTGGATGACTGCTAACTTTGCATTTTCAACTACATTTTCATATCTATTATAATCACATTTTTACAAGGTATGATAGCTTCACACCAGAATCAGTTCCCATAATCTCCAAAATCTCCAGGATGGGAGCTATATTGTATTAGCAATTTCGATCATTAGAACTGGAGGCATCATCAAGGTAAGAAAATTTTATTTTGATACCAAGATTGACTAAAGAGCATTAGAAGTTCACAACATTCACCCGGTAAACTACTGTTTCATTGCTAATAAAACCCCTAAATAACACCAACAATTTTAAAGTTACAATCACCATTTGATCATCTCATATCTCAATTCAGTAGCACATAAATTTTAAAGGTCCAACTTGGTATATATAGTTTGACATATAATGCACCACATCGAATTCAATAATATTTCTCTTTATCTATTTCTACCTAGTGGTTCATGAACAAGTGTGCAAAGAGAGATGTGTACAAAAAATGTAAATTTACGGCATTGCAAATAATAATGACAGGAGAGTTTGCATAACCTACAAAGCCTCTTCAATAAAGCTGTATATTTTGCCATCATGAACCATCCCAGTTGTGGTCCACATTTTACCCTTTAGCCCCACCACCTCAGCCATTCCCAACTCCTCAATCCACCGCGCCTTCGACACATCTTTCCTTCACAAAACAAAAAATATTTCCATTACAAAACAACACATCTATAAAAATTAAAAAAAAAAAAAAATGTACAAAATGATTCCTCTCGTTTAACAATTATACCTGAATTGCAGCTTGGGGATGTCACCAGAGGAATAGCAAAGTTCATCATCAACTAGGTCCTCCACATAACCCTCAGAATCACTATCACAATCATTACTTCCTTCAGAAGACCTCAATCTCTCCTTCTCATCCTCTTCCATTGCTCAAATTTAATGCAATTCGGAATCACTATAAACAAAACCGACAAAAAAATTGAAACTTGAGTTAAAATTGCGTGAACATTTTAAAGATAAGAGTACAATTGAACTAATACTCAAAAAGAGTTGCATCTTTCCAGAAACAACGTTTATGTAGTTGCAGTATTGAATCAAACACCTAGCATCCTATGTCGAAATTAAATCATTCACCACACTGAAAGAGTGCGAAATCAACGGATAAAGCCTGTTTTTACACAAACAAATATGATGTTACCTTCCAAGTTTGTTAAAGAAGATGACTCATCCTTGTAGAAATCACTGCAACACGATAAAATTGGTCCTCTTCCCCTCTCCGCAGTAAAAAAAATTGTTGTCAATTTGTACTTAGTCTGCACTCTTAGCAGTTAACACCCTGATTGTTCGAGTTAAATGTTAAAACAGTCACTGAACTTTGCACTTTGTCACGGCTTACTCGCCCAACTTTAAAAAGCTTCCCAATGACCACTGAACTTAGTTCACTGTTAATCATGTCCAGATGTTAAACCAAATGCAAACGTGCAATTCCAGTTCAGCCAAACACACCTTAACAATTAAACTCAAAGTCCCGTTTTTCTTCCTGTAAATAATTCAAGAAATTTATCTGGTCAGCAAATTTATGGTTGTGAGGGATGCCAAGGAACATTTTCTAACCCATTCTTCAAACTCTCGCTGACCAAGTCCAGTTCAGTTTTCTTCCTGGGCATCCTCACAACCATGATAATTCCTAATGTGATTAGATACTGAGTAATCCATAAGATTAGTGATGGGGTGAAAAAGACCTAAATTCTGTGGTAACAGGCAGATTTTGAAGTTAGGTGATTAAATCGTGACTAAGTGTACAGTTCAAACATTTAACTCCTGATTTTCAATATAAAATCCACCCGAGAATTGGTGAACTCGCTATTTAACCTTGTCATTTCTCTAAATGAACCAAACAAGACATTGACCCACGGAAAATAAATTACCAAGTAAAAATCAATCGATCCGACAACTTGAAAATTTTGTTTGTGCTTCTCTTGCTAAATATTGTGTAAAAAATGGGAAAATACATTTTTACCAAACAAACCGTCTCATTTTAAACTACTTGGTCTTCTATGTTTTCAATTCTTTTCTTCGCGATCTTCTCTTTTCTTTAGCCTTCGGACTAGAATTGTTCCATGTATATTCGATAAAAAGTATAGTAGCGTTTTGCGACATGTAATTGTGGCCTAAAATTGCAATACTGTTTGTAAAAAATTGACAGCAGTAGAAATATCGGGATATAGAGGAGAAAATGTAAAATGAAGGTAAAAAATGTAACTACTATAATTAACTTTCATCTACTCAGGACCACCAAAGTATGATCATTACTGGCACAGCCAAGCATTTTGTACAGTGTTCATACATATATATTGAACCCTCAAAGACATGCAGCAGACAACCACGACATACTTTCACAAGCTTCGAGCAACCTTTTCGTACAAATCACGAGGCCAGTTTGCATTTAAATTGTTCGCGAGGAAGTTGGCAATCTGCAAAATAAGGAAATTTCAGTTGGATTATGCAAACAGTAGAGATCACAAAAATATCCAAACAAAACTCAATATAAGAGTAAAAGTGATAAAAGAATGCACCACGAAAGATAAATTGATTTAGGCAAATTATCAGCATAAAAATTGTTTGAGCCACATTATTTTGGAAGAATGTATTCTGGAATAATAGATTGATGAAGAATGTGTGGTTTAAAAAAAAGGAAAAAAATTATTGATGTGATAGAAAATATTATTTTATTGAAGAATGTGTAATTGAAATTGAGTAGAAGAATGATAATGAAAATTTTAATGTGTACCAACAGGAGCTGAATCGTACCTTAGCCCTCAAGGCACGAAGCGATCCATCAGTATCAGTGACATTGTCCAGACAATGAAGAGCAACTTTGAGAAGGTCGGGCACACAAGCCTGGACATTTGGCGACAAATTATTGAAGATATCAGTCGAAACATCAGGTGCCCTTGGATCTAAAGGAAGAAACGGGAGTTTGGAGACTTCCCTCAACGCATCTAATTGATTTCCCATATTCGCCAGCTTGTGAATAGATAAGATGGCCTCGAGCTGTCTAAGCACAATTTGTTGCTCCATAACATTTGCTCTCTCTAGAGGACTGCATAATTGAATGACATGGCATCTTAGCCCATAATGTAATTAAGAAATGTAGAAAAATCATCTGAATAGAAAATTTTAGGAATTCAATGTGATGTATTCTTGACAATCATAGATAACAACACTTCTGCATAAATCAGGTCAGACATTAGCATATCAGAAAAATGAATTTACATTTTCGAAACCTATCTTATTAGGCATCACCAAAGTGATCAATTTAAGCACAACATAATGTTTCTGCAGGTTTCAAAAATATTACAAAAACAACAATTTTCAGATGAATCTCTAGGGACCCCCGCCCAATTTCTTCCTTGAGCATTCTCTAAAACTAGTAAACCTCCTCACAATTATGAAATAGGCTGTTTGGAGCGAGCTATTACCACTGTTAAATTCGCTAACAACATTAACTCAAACCTTTTAGTTTCATAACCAAATAACTTCCACGTAATTTACAAAGTTGGCTAATTGCACCCTTGTGTTTCTTGCAACGTTTGCTATGTTTTTTACCCCCACTGCAAGAGTCTGCTTAGCATTTTAATCAAAGTGGATTCATCAAGAGTTTAGTCAGCCGCATTTTCACAACCATAAGATTTAGAAATATCAAAAGTTACCGGAGCCAACTAATATTTCAACAAAGAAAGTGATCAAGTCAGTGAAAAAGTACTATCTAGTAAATAAATTATAATTTAAAGGAAACAGATACAATATATATATATTGAAAGAAACCTTATTTCAGGGTAATATTTGAATGTCTCCAAAATCTCGTTTCCAGAGTGAATAAGCCCAGTAATCCGGCTTTCACCATCCAATCGACCTCGTGACAGTGAACAAATGGCTTCAGCGAGGCACTTGTTTATTGTATCCAAAGCAGCAGAAAATGCCCCGATTCTTTTCTGAATTTCTATGGACTAAGTTTTTATGTTCAAGAACACAAAAGTAATCACAAGGGTTAGTAAACTCAAAACAATAAACTTCTAATGATTTAATGCTGGCGAGAGGAAACATAAAGAAGTAACATTATTAAAGATTAATACTATCAATAATATAAGTGTCAAATTTTGGTGAGCCATTACTTTGTCATACAAGCCGACATCCTGACAGTGCCGAGCAGCTTCAAGCAGAAACTGCTGTCTTGTGTTCCAATCAGTCAAAAATCTTCCCAAATGACCTTCTCCAGCACCTCTTGGGCCAAGTAAGAGATCAATACCACCATCATGCAACAGAAGCTCTGCGAGGAGTTGTTTTAACATCAAGATCCTCTGCCTTTGCAGATCGACACTGCCTCTACCCATCCATGATAATTGTCCACCACCCACTGCTGCAGCAGCTTGTACATAATATTCAAGTGCCATTGACAGGTCATCAGAGCGCAGATAGACAGTTCCATACTGTCTAATTATACTAGATGCCTCTGCAGAAGCATCCATCACCCCTAGTTTTTGCCCTGAAATAGAGCCTTCAGAAAGGATCCCATGGTCTGCAAACACAATTGCCATATGGACACCATCAATGTTATATGCTTCACCTCCCATATCTTTGGACAGATAGAGAATTGCCGGAAGCAGCTGAATGCTTAAAAGCAAAATATATGGATACACCAGAGGGTCCTTTCCGTTCTTCGTATAATACGATGGCTCAAACTTATTTAAGTAAGCCTGCAAATCATCCAAGCTGTAGGGTGATATTCCATCACTTAGGACAACAGAAGAAGACGATCCACTAGAGCAGTCGCGTATAGCTGACAATTTAAACCACAAGAAATCCTCTATGGTATTAAAGATTGTAGGCAGTTCTCTAAGTATCCGGTCTATGTGTCGGCGAGAACCAGATATTATGGCATATAGGAGTAACTTTTTCTTGTCATATGAAGCTCGACCTACTCGGTCGCCCATCCTTAACATTTTGTCACATTCTTCAGAAGCAGCAGCTGCGGTTTCTACTGATACCATACCTCCAGTAGTTATCCACTCATTGAGCTATCAAGATATGGAGAAAATAGAATTAAGAAAAAGAAGAAGGGGTACAATCCTGAAGAAGTAACTTAATCAGTGCATACCAGAGGAGCAAATTGCAGTGACACACGAGATGTCCGTGAAACCTCTCTTGCATCACTATGATACCCAGTTCTCAGGCAAAAGTATATCTGTTACCAAAAATGGGGGAAGAGGTTTTTGAGACAAATCTTAACAAATAATTGAACCTGAATTGCTTCCAGTTGGTCACAAAATTTTAACCTACAACGAAGATGCTTTCTAGAACAGCTTTTGTTTGGAATATTATAACTAAAGTAACCTATGGAAGTGAGTTTTTTCCTTCTATCTCTTGATCTTTTTAGTATAGTTAATCAACATGAGAAGATAAGATACCACATATCTAAGTTATGTTAAAGACATGTGGCCCTATCTGTCAGCTTAAAACTTTTTAAAATCAAGTAATTCAACATGGTATCAGCAAGCAAAGGTCTTGGGCTCAAGTCATGTTGCCACCCATTTATTTGAATTGTGAGCGTGCTTGGCTTCAATAAGAAAAAAAATTAACCATGCCTACAAGTGAGAAACTTGTTGACAATATTTAAATGATATAACGTGATCCTACCTAGCAGTTTAATCTTTTAGATCAAGTGTCATATAGAAGATTTTGAAGCATTTCACAGTCAAACCATATACAAGAAACTGAAGTTTAATGAAATTGAAATGTAAAAGATATTGAAAATAGGACCTCCACACGTTTATAATTCAATCAAGACTAATGAAATACACTGATGTATAAGATTACATTAATTTTTAAGGCCTTGTCCAGGGTAGGCCTAAGCAACATCTATAGATTCTATACAATCAGAAGAAAGTATCAAACCTGTTGCCAAGTGGTATCGACAGGAGGCTGTCGACGGGCATCACCTGCATCAAAGTCGAGAACACCATAATCCCTTAAACGAATCTGCAAAATACAAAATAGTAATGACAAATTAGCAATCTTTTTGCAACTTGCATATTTTCAGTAAATGCAGTAACTGACAAACCCGAAGGAAGGCACGGATTCTTTGCAATTTTCCAACAGCCCCACCAAGAGCAGCCTACATTATCAGCACATAAACGTGATGAATGTGGCTTAAAAATACAGTGAAGTTCTTTCATTACAAAGTGCAGAAATAAGAGAGGGATATGTTCGGGAAACATCCAACACTACTTCAAAAGGCAAAAGGTCGCAAACATATTCCCTTTTTTACAGTCATTAAGTAAATAATCTAACAAGCCATATTACTATACACGTGAGCACCAAGTAGCTTGGCAGAAATAAAATTTTAAGAAGCAATTAGTAATAAGAGGAAACATAAACAGTAAGAAATACACCTGTGCAGGATGACCATGAATAGTATCCATCACATATTTTTCATGTCCCCATTCAAGGTGACGCCTTGCTCCCATCACTAAAGACATTTTCTTGGGAACATTCCATTGAGCATTTGAATCCTCGCCCATTAATGTCTGTCAGTCTTTCAATTTATCAGCAACAAAATTATGTAACAGTTTTTTTATAAAGAGAGCTGCGACTCCTATGGAGAAAAGAAATGACATTTCGCATTAAAAAATAAATTAGTGAAATATTGGCACTATACCAAAATAAGATGCCATATCTTCTGCATGCTAACGGATTTTGCACCAGATGTGTCAATGTTCAGACTTTCGTATGCATGATTGAAAGCTGAAGCAGGCTGCCGATAGTGGTCAATCAGTTAATATGACATGAATCGTGATTTACTTGCGAATGAACCAAGTTGAACTAATAAGAAAAGGCATGCAGTAAAGCCATAAATCAGACAAACTGCACAAGAATCTAGTGAAAAAATATATATAAATGAGGGAATATTTGGTGTAAAAGAAAATAGTAGAAGAGTCAAAACTTCTGGTAGGAAACATAGAACCACCAAAACCATACATCATATCAAGCTTGAAATCTTATATGTATTATTGAGATGACTAATATTTAGTCTCTAGTATCATCAGGCATTGAGCTCTTACTTTAAAGGGTAACCCACGCTCTCTTGCACTGTTAAGATTCTTCACAACTTCAGCATATGCTGCAGCTTTGCTCTCAAGAATGGATTTATTAGCCAAAGGTGCAAGCTCCATGCCAGATGGACCAGATGAAACTTGAGGACTAGAAGTTGTTGGAACTATTTGGCCCTGGCGAATAATCCCACTGCTCGATTCACTGATATTTGTTCGAGGTAATGTCGATATTCGGCATAGGCTCTGAAGGAAGTCCCGTTTTTCCTTTTGCCAATCTTCCTGAGAAAATCAGTTTAACATGGAAACAAGAGTTAAGTCACAACACACGTCTTCAACATCAGATAGTTTAGTGAACATTCTAGAGCAAAATCAATAATGACCATAGTAGTAAACATCAAAATTCAGGGCATGTTTCATAGCTAGAAATGTCTTTCTAACTTTTCTTTTCGTAGTTTTTGTTGGTACATATAAGATGGGGAGAAAGCCCATTCCTCACCATGGTCTTTCCAGTAAAGTCCTGGAGATCTGAATCCTCTTTTGAGTCCAGGAATACCTTTTAGAGGACAACGTAGAAACTAACAATCCCAAAATCCCCACCACAAAAAATAAAAAAAAGGGAAAAAATGAAGGGAAAAATGATTAACCTCTGCCTCAGCCTCAGCCTCAGCCACAACCACCAGCCACCTCAACCCACCCCAAAATCCACTCTCCACCTCAGATCAGTGTCTGCAACCTCTCCAACTTATTCACTCTTGCAGCCAAACAGCAGAACACATTCTCCACCATTTTGTTGTTCCATCACACCAGAACGTCACCAGCTTGCTAGGTGCCCCAGTTGATAGAGCAAAATAAAGCAACAGGTTGTCTTTAATGCAAGGAGACAATGTTGAAACAGTTACTGAATCCTAAATAGGTAGTCTGACATCTTGGTGATTAGTTTACTAAATTTAAGATTTGGTGGATTTGTACTTTTGACTGTTCTGTTGACTGTTGCTGTATTTCGAGTTCAATCATCCATTGCCAATAATTAAGATTGGAGATTGGTGGATTGTAGTGGCGTGAGGAGAATCTGGCAGTTGATCTTTTTCCTTTCTCTGTCTAAAGCCAAATAAAAGAGCATTGGACCCACCAATCCTGGTGGAACCCCTTCCAAGTGGCATGGCCTTTCATTACATGTCTTCCAACGAACAAACAGGCGTAACACGCTTGTCCAAAGGAGAGCATGCAAGTATAAAAGCTATTAATAGTGAGGCACACTGACCTCTAAAACGGACATCATATAATCATCAAAACTTCTGAGGTTATCCTTCTGAGCTTCCTGAACAGCTGAGATCATTGCCATTTCATGGACCTGGGTTGCATCAATTATAATATGACGTGATAAAGCAATTTTATACAGACCTTCCCAATTTTACCACCAGTGTGTCATGGGGTAATTTATGAGAGTATTTTCAAATTACAAGGGTATATTAAGTAAAAGTGAAATACCTGCTGCAGATACTCTTCAACAGTTGTTGCCTCAGCAGGAAAAACATCTTCATACGTTGTCTTTTAGATGAAAATGACAACAGATGGAAGGAACAAATGAACAATAGCAATCATTAATATCATATTAGATAAGGAAAAAAAAAGGGAAAATTATGGAATAATTAAAAGAGTGAGAGCAAAGTAGACTCCAATTTTCATTTTCAAAATATACGATACTGCAAACCAAACTTGCCTCAAATGCTCCTATTACACTTGTAGGCTCTAAAGGCCGAGATGTAATTATAAGAATAGGTACTCATTTTTTTCTTTTGCCTTACCGAATGCCAGATTTGATTTCCAATCATTTAGAATTGACCTAGCCTAGAGATATTAAGTCTAGACGAAATCAGGAAAAAATTCACATAGCTTGGAAGTGAGACTTCAGTAATACCATTATTGAAGCATCTCCAATAAGCCTCTTTATATTAAGGAGCAACTTGAAGAATATTTAAAAAAAAAATGAAAAAAGAAAAATGAAAGAAAAAGAGTAAAAGTTTTTATACAATTCAATAACACTCATTATATTTAATATTTATATTGATTTTTTCAAATGAGAAATTATGACTCTTAACATTTTCTATCATTTCTTTTGTCTAGCTTCCCTCATTTTTATTTTATCATTTCCTCTCTATTTTGAGGTGTATGGGAAATTGCAAAATAGTAAATAAAAGCACTTAAAGTTTTATATAGAGAGTGGGTTTGGCTCTCCAAATCAAATCCACTCTTTATTTTAATTTTCAAAAATAATTTGTTGGACTTCTTAAAATAAGGATAGACTCCCTACAATTAAGAGATTGGGACTCATAAAGAACCTATTGGATATGTTCTTTTAATAGATAGAGTCCATCTCAAACGTTTTAGTGAAAAAATCAAAATAGAACATAAATAAATATGTCAAATGGTTTGTCCAAATGTTTCAGTTTTTTCTGCCATTCTTTCGAATTACTAGCTTAGAAGCCACAAAGTTGGTGTAGAGTACACATACAGAATAATATGATAACTAATTAGTTATTATCAACTAATTTTTTTTTTTTTAGGAATCAACTTCCAACTCCCACATTAACTACTTTCTATTAATTAAAATGTAACGACCCGACATCGCGCCGGAATCGTTATCATATCATACGTACTGTCCGCTTTGGAAGAGCCTGGTCCCATCTTACCCCTCACGGATTTCTGACACGTCCCCAGGATTCGAACCCAAGACCTCCCAAAGCGGACAGTACGTATGATATGATAACGATTCCGGCGCGATGTCGGGTCGTTACAT
>CAIGRK010030840.1:0-10921 GCA_903798315.1 Fraxinus greggii | reverse complement strand
CATCACTCCGGCGAGCAGCTAGCGAAAATCCGGCGTGAATCCTTCTTGTTCCATACGTAACACCCCAAACCCTAGGCTAACCTACCAACTATGAAACTTTACAATTTAGTCCCTAAACTTCTATAATTATTTAAGTAGGTCCTTTTGTTCACAGAATCGCCAATTACAAAGTATATCCTAACAAAACTCATGCTCCAATTGCGTTCATTGTAGAAGTGGAATTAAAATAGGAAACAAAATATGGATTGCCCCGGATAGCCATGCGATCACATGGTTCTAACTCTGAACATGCTAGTGATACAATTATTCCTCTTCATATTGCTTATGGTCTGCCTTGCGTTCGCAAGAGAATTGAATCCATGAGTAACTTATCAAATTAAGAAAATAGTTTCATCATGATACAAATAGATTATTTGTCCATAACATACTTTATTAACTATTTACATTAACTAGTGAATAAGAATAATTGTTTTAATTCACATAAAAAAAAAGGAATTTTTTCCAAGGAGACCAGGTAAAAGTGAAAAAAAAAAAAAGAAGTTTGTCGAATGCGGTTTGTAAGGTTTGATACCATGGTCTAGTGGGAATTGTCGGGTATGTACGCACTACACAATGGTCTTTTTCTCATACATAGCTTACCCTTGTCCGCTTCCCTTCTTCATCGATGATTGAGTTGCAACAAGGATTACACAACACCCACAAGTGCCCAAGTCGTTTATATCGGACAGAATCTCACATCATGAGGAGGCTGAATACTAAGTTGTTGCTCTTGCTAATTCTTTACGGTTTTTTTTTTTTCCTAATAAAATGAAAATTTTCGGCTCTCTAATTATTATTATAGCTTCATTATTTTTTTTCCTTAATTAAATGAAAGAGCCATACACTTTTAGTTTTCGCATAGGACACTCGAAATCACAAAACAAACATAATTGACTTAGTAGATCACATGACCAACAACATAAATATAGTTGGATTCTAGTCCCGACATGGATAAATAGAAAATTAAATTACTGATTTTGGTATTTTATGTACAACACAAGTAATAATTCTAATTCATCAATAAATTATTGATCACAAAAATGACAATGATTAACTTACAGGAATGTATAAACAGTTGGGACTTGAGATCAATTATTTAAATCGCTTATAGAATCCTTGTACAGAAATAATAATAATAATAACATAGAAAATATGAAAAAATAAAAAAAAAATTGTGGATTTTTAGAACTTTCCACTATACAAAATATAGTAGCAATGTTCTCAGAATCTTTGTTCGAAGAAACAGTAAGAGACAGAAAAAATATAGAAATATGAAGAAAAGTTTACAAATTGTCAAAAAAGTAAAATTACTACATGAAAAATTGTTACAATCATATAGAACTTCTTTCACCAAAAACTCTCCAAGTATCATAGAAAAAATAAACTTTACCACATCTTATTTCTACTCATTGAGCGACCCCACAAAGAAAACTAAAAAAATCAGGATCTTTATTAGACTTACAATTTTCCTCCCAAAAAAACTTTTGCCATTCACTCAAAAGAGAGAAAAAAACATCAATTATAGGAAATATTTGCTACAATTTTGTCCTAAAATTTACTCCAAATTTGGGCCCAAACAAAGTGCAAATCAAAGGAAACTTTGCTAATTTCCTTACCAATTGATTTACGAATAATGCTACCTATACATAATGGAATTACATAATGATTTATGGTGTCAAAAAGGTAGGGAGATGTTTTTTTTTGTTTGGTTGAAAAAATTCTGATTCAATTATATCATTCCATTTCATGTGTATATAAATCATTATATAAACCATTATGTATATGTAGCACTACAGTTGATTTACATTATCTTTTGGTATTTCTTCAAATATCGGGTTTTCACCTTATTTTCTTTTCATACTTCAATTAATTCCATTATTTTATTTTGGTATGTTTTGAGGAAACTTTCCCAACATTAAACAATATTTTTCATGATTCAAAAATGTGGTCTAAAACCAGTTGTTAAGTCTCTCTCTCCATGTGTGTGTGTATAGACACAATTGACTCCACTTGACTTCAAGAAACTTCGTGGAAACACCTAAGCATGACTCTGCACGTGTAACAGTCATAGTTAGGTTCCTATCAGACAAAATTTAGGACCATATCTGCTGTTTACAAAATACTCAGAAGCTTCTTGTTCATTAAATTTTTTTATTTTTTTTTTAAAATATAAATAAATAAAGAAGCATATATGGCCCAAAAAAAGTGATTTCCCTCTCTCTCTTTCGACAGCTTTCCTTTGGAACCCACAATTCAAAGATTCATTGAATAAACTTTCTTAACACAAGATAATTCACAAGATAAATGTAAAAGAAATAAGGATTTAAGTAAAACACGAAGATATAGGCCGTAGGTTAAGGATAATCGAAAGAACACACGACTTGAATAGTTAGAAAAAACATAACACAGAAAAAATTTAGTTTCTTCAGATTTTGTGTAAAAATTATTGACTCTAAATGTATGGAAAAATCCTATGATGCTCAAACTCAGGTATGAGGTAAGTATCTAAGCGTCCGATCTTTTATTTTTTAAAATGTAGAATACGGGGTAAGGCTAAAAATAATCCAAATTTCATTAATATGACTCTTTTGTCAAACTTATTAACCTATGAACAATATTAATATGGTTTTTTTGTCAACCCGATTAACCTAACAACATTAGTAATGGAAATAATAACTCATTTGACTAAAATCCCGAAAACTGTGCAACGGTTGAAAGATATAAATCCCTGTATAAATTGCTGTCTCCGGATGGAGTACCCATACCATTGTCTGGTGTCATGTTGTGTCAACACGGGTACTCCCGCCATTTTGAAGAGTCCGAGCATCACAGGATAAATCATTCATCTTGATTGTTCACATAAATTTTTTTTATCTGTTTATATTTTTATATGGAATCTGTATCATAATACGTGTATGCTAAGGAACTGGATCAGGAAGATATTGATATTCATCTAACATGTGCAAGTGAAAGAATCTGATAGGCAAATACCCGTGCAAAGAGGGCAGCATGATTAGATACTCTAAATCTTGATGAGGGCCACGGGGATAGCCCACAAGATCCGAGAAACAGTTCATCACTCCCATCATCAAATCTAATGCATAAGATCTGCTCATACAAAACAATAAGGACCATACAAAAAGTGTTAAGAAAGGAAGGATGGGGTACAAAAAATCAGAGACAGGAAAATTTGCATGTGTTGTGCTTTCAGAAAGCAAGTACTACAACATAGGACGACAGACTTATGCATCTTGTGAAGGTATATAGATAGTGCAATTGGAAGATGCTTCACAGACAAAGTGTACATATTTACTGCAGCCTTGGAGGATCGTTTTGCATGATGTGGACCGGCTACTTCTGAGCTAGTAGAAGCAATTTTATCTTACACTTCAAATAATACACTATTGTGGGCATATAAAAGTTAATGTGCGATGGGNATAAGATCTGCTCATACAAAACAATAAGGACCATACAAAAAGTGTTAAGAAAGGAAGGATGGGGTACAAAAAATCAGAGACAGGAAAATTTGCATGTGTTGTGCTTTCAGAAAGCAAGTACTACAACATAGGACGACAGACTTATGCATCTTGTGAAGGTATATAGATAGTGCAATTGGAAGATGCTTCACAGACAAAGTGTACATATTTACTGCAGCCTTGGAGGATCGTTTTGCATGATGTGGACCGGCTACTTCTGAGCTAGTAGAAGCAATTTTATCTTACACTTCAAATAATACACTATTGTGGGCATATAAAAGTTAATGTGCGATGGGGCATCTATCAGTGGAGGATGCGAAGGCAATGGTTACTCGGGATGGGCTGATCGTTGGCACGGAAAATGACTTTCAACTATAGATAATTGAGTGTGATTGGCTTCGTGTGGTACTAAATTATAGCTCAGATTTTTGTTGTGTTCCATGTGAGGGTGTGTTTGAGCTACATTATTTTGGAAGAATGTATTTTGAAATAGTAGATTGATGGAGAATGTGTGATTGAAAAAAAAGAAAAAGTTATTGATATGATGGAAAATATTATTTTATTGAAGATTGTGTAGTTGAAAATGAGTAGAAGAATGAGAATGAAAATTTTAATGTGGCTCAAACAGAGCCTAAGTATGTCTCTCAGAAAAGTTATTCTAAGACATGATAATAGCTGGATGATTAATTGGCGANTGATTGGCTTCGTGTGGTACTAAATTATAGCTCAGATTTTTGTTGTGCTCCATGTGAGGGTGTGTTTGAGCTACATTATTTTGGAAGAATGTATTTTGAAATAGTAGATTGATGGAGAATGTGTGATTGAAAAAAAAGAAAAAGTTATTGATATGATGGAAAATATTATTTTATTGAAGATTGTGTAGTTGAAAATGAGTAGAAGAATGAGAATGAAAATTTTAATGTGGCTCAAACATGGGGAGTATTCTTTTAGGCATTGCACATTTAAATAGGGACGTCCAATACGGTTCAATTACTTTATCCCTAGTTAGGGAATAGGGTAGTCCAGGAATTTACGTCTTATTTTTAGATGATGGTATTTTCATTGAGCTGATTCCAACCCATTTTTTATTTTGTCCGCAGCCCTTGTTTACTATAGATTGATATCAAATTTTTATTAGATTTTGATTAAAGTTGATACAATGTATAATCAAAAAGTTATGAATCCCCTGAAATATGTAGTTGAAATTAATTATTGATTTCGATTAAGATAAAATCTTGATTCTAATCCTCACCAAACATAAGCCATATGAGTTAATGGAATTTTGATGTTACTTCAAAATATTAATGTTTTGCACAATGTTAATTTGTTTCCTCAAACGTAATTTTAGATGAGATAATTAAATTTTTCGTGACATCATAGAATTTATTTAGTATAAGAATCATCAAACTCTTAAAATTGCACGTAACAGAGTAAAATGCGATGGTGATTCTTGTATAAAAAAAAAAAAAAAAACTTGATTTTCCTTTTGTAGTGATTGTGATAATTGATTCTTTGATTACCAGAACAACTTATATTGTTTATAATTAAGTGAAAACAAGAATAAATTGCATAAACAAAGTTGGTGTTATATAAAGCTCAAAGTTTAAATCTTTTTTCCTTTTCTAGTAAATAATTGCATATCTCCTTCTCAGCCAAGCGTGGCATGTTAGAAAATCGTGAGTGCATTGGGTCGGTGCTAGCTAGACTTTGGGTCAGATATAGCTGGCCTTTACAAGCAGACCGTTTTGAGTCATGTTGAAGCTCGAGTGAAACGTGATGATGAATGTTGAGTTCTCTCAAGTTTAGATGACAAGCCACGCTTTTACACCTTAACGTGTGAAAGAGAGACCACTTTTTCAAGGAAAGAAACTTTATAGTAATTACTACTCATCAGTTGTCGAGTGGATCTAGGATGAATATTGATATCTGATGAGTTATTGTCTCAACTTTCTTGTGATATTTCCTAGTCATGTGGGCCTTGTAAGATCCTATATGAAATTACAACTGATTGTCCCATGTTTTATATGGATTTTATGTTCTTTGTACTATATACACTATAGAACCAGTTCTTTTACTATACAACAATTTGTAGTAAATAAGGTATTTAAACAGAACACTAATGTTCCAGTCTTCCTCGACAAACTACTTGGACATTTAAACCGGATAAGGAAAGATCTTTATTTGTTATTTATTTTATTAATTAATACCTTATGAGTCGAAATATTTGTTACAATATTTAGTATATTCTTCTTTAGTAAATTCATACTTTTTGAGTCAAGATTATAATCTCTAGCTACAAGACAATAAACCTAAGAGAGAAACCATGCCCCAAATCAATTATAATTTTATAAGTTCAGCAAATTATTACTCTTTGTATGAAACAAATTATTATGTTTGGATCTCCTTATTTTCTTGCGTCCGTGTGCGCATGCGTGCAAAATACAGAAATCATTAGTGTGTTTTGTGTGCTTTCAAAAAATAATGAGTATAACTTAAGATATTAATCTACAATTATGTGCACTCTTTTTGGCTTACAGCCATGGAGACAAACATAGTAACAAAGTATCTTTTATCAATATCAATAATTATGTGCACTCTTTTTGTAAACTATTTTAAACAATTAAAATACTTTTTGTCAGCATATTTTGAAAGATCTGTGGGTAGTACCAATTTATATATCATTCATTTTACAAGACCCAATTATTGTATCGTCATATAAAATATTAGCCCGCCATTTTGGGCGCCAAAAAATTTGAGACTAATTAAAGGTCCAAAATTATGAAATTCACCAACTTCCTTTTTTCTGGTAGGCAAATCTTTTGCGGCTAGGCTGACTAGAATAAAGCGATTTGTATAGATGAATTGCACAAGGCAATTTACAGGTGCTAAGATCGCAGCAACTTATTAGCTGTTTTAACTTTGAATTTTGTCCAAACTCTAATGAAATGTTGCCATCTAACATTCTGTACCACCATCTGGAATGTGTACACGTAGTATTGTTGGATCCACTAACTATTTTTATCTTTTAGTAAATATATATGATTTTCATGAGCTATTTTTGGATAGCTCAGGAAAGTTGTGTTATTTACTAGTGTAAAATTTGGGATTCATAGTATTTCAATAGAAAATGGGGACATCATTGAAATTTTAGATGAACTTATTTTTGAGATAGTACAATTAGTCAGCGTATTTCAATGGAGAACGAGGATGTTATCGGAAATTTAGACTATAAATCTAAAACTCGGTGGTTAATTCTTTTTCAAACTTATATTCAGATAGTACAGTTGGTCTGTTCAATTGGACTTATTTCCTCAGGTGGTATTAGAGGAAGACAACAATTTGCTTAATGCAAGTAATGTTGGAATTAATAGTTAATTTTTGTAGTTATGAATTGGAAAAGCCTTCAATTGGCGCGATAATTAGTCACGATTTTTCAAATGGATAGGATGCATGTATAAAAGTCATGATGTTTTGAATTGGGTGTTATTATTCAAAAAGATAATGAAAGTCATGACCTCTTGATAAGATGCAACAATTTTGAAGAACTTGAAAAAGTTTTAAATGAGGGTTTTATATTTTCTACACCAAATCAATTCCATATAATTGATTTCTAATTCTCCTTCTCCATATTGTGTCAAATTTCTAATTATTTTTGAGTTTCGCGTTCGATATTTTGTATTCAATATCAACTGATCTAAAAGAGTATACTCAAGTTTTAGTTCGCATGACAAAATTAATATTGTGTTCATCTTGAAAGACGGACTTGCGTAAAACTATCTTAAGAAAATTTGCATTCGTATGCCTCGTTCTATTCCATCTCCTTCTAATTTTCACGTTTCAGTAAGTCGTAATTTATGCATATTTTGATGCGGATATCTTGGTTTCGGAAAGCCAGAACCCAATATTTATATGGGTAATTAGCACAAAACATCCATATCTTTTATTTTTTAGTATTTCACACTTGTTTTCACCTTTCTTTGCGAAAATTGTCCTTTCATCTACTTATCTACATTTCCTCCGTTAATTCAATATAAAAAGCCAAGGTAATTAGCACAAAATGTTCCTACCTTTTAAACGTCCGTACCTTTCATTTTTTGCCATTTTCACCTTTATTTCCACATTTCCGTACCTCATGTCATCCACTTACCATCAGTTTCTCTACTAATTCAATACAAAAAGTCAATTTTCTTTTCAAACACCAAGTGTAGAATAATCTTCACCCATTTAACCCCTTTTTCACACCTTCAAAATAATTATTCCATAAGTAAGAGTAATGTGAATATGAAAATAATTTATAAAATTATTACATTAATTAAAGAAAAAATGGTATAAAGAACTGATGCAGGAAGATCAGAGTCAGATGACGTCGAGTTGTCTGATAGCTCGTTGATGGCGCTAAGATACCATGAGTTGGCAGATCAGCGCAAAAATGGCAAGTAATCGACGATTTTCCCTAATTGGGGACTTTTTTGACACATTTAGGTATTTTCACCATAACTTTGGCTACGGTTATCAGAGTCGCGTTCATGATCCTAATTTGGAAAGCTTTTTTGGGCGCGCACGTCGTGGTCAATGAGGTTCACTTGGTATGCATTATTTCGAGGGCAAACCCCCCCTATTTTCCTTTTCTAATCACCAATTATAGTCATTTTTTTGCCTTTTTTAGTAATATGTTGTTCGCCTTTTCAACCTAGATTACGAACTCGATTTGAGTCCGATTTTTGGGATATTATTTCTCTTATCACTTATATTTTTTTGGTATGAATATTGAGATTTTGCTATTTTCGGTAAAATTCTAATAATTATATTTTTTTGCTATTTAACCCGGCTTGTGGGTTGTCTTCATACATTGGATGAACAATAAAGATATTTCTTGTTTTCTTGACGTTTTCTCTTGCGTTTTTCTCTATTATTTATCGGTTGAACTTTCGCCTGCAGAATAATCACTATTTTGCCTGGCGTCGATTGGTATCCGAGAATCACCATCTTCCTGGGTTGAGATTTCATTAGTCCTACCATGGTTGGTGGTCGTGATTGTGATCGTGCTCATCGCGAGCAGGTTCCGAATAAGGAAGTCGCTCACCATGATCGTAACTTTTAGGATGTGACGATTGAAGATTTACAAAGGCAAGTTGCGGAGTTAACTCAGTGTCTAGCGACAAAAGATTTAGGTGTCGTGAACTGAGGGTCACGATTTCGATACCAATTTCGAAAACCCATATCACATTCACGCTCGAGTTTGGGAGTACCGTGGTTGGGAAGATCTTCATGTAGACTTCGGTTTTAGAGTGGATCTACCCGAGTTTTCTAGAACATTACAGGCCGAAGGATTTGTTGATTGGTTGAATGAAGTTGAACAAAATTTTGAATATAAGGAAGTTCTAGATCATGTCAAAGTAAGGTCGTTTGTCATCAAACTCAAGGGTAGAGCATTTGCATGGTGGGAACAATTGAAGCGTTCACAAAATAGGCAGGGTAAGGCCAAGGTCACTGATTGGGAAAAGATGAAGAAGAAGATAAAAGGTCATTTCCTTCCTTTCGGCTACACCAAAACCTTGTTTCAATGACTTCATTCTCTGAGGCAAGGCATGAGATTGGTTGATGATTATACAAAGGAATTATATCAATTGATAGCTCGAAATGATCTATCTGAGATGGAAAAAGAGATGGTGGCATAGTATTTGGGAGATTACAATAGCCCCTGCAGGATGTCCTCGGTCTTTACTCGTTGTGGACTGTTTATGAAGCATACCAAAGTGCATTTGCTGTAGAAAAGAAACAGAATAGGAGACCAGTGATCAGAAGCTAAGGTAGTCAGCCAATTCATCCTCAAGCACCTCGTCCTACTCAACAGCCACCTCGGGATAATTCTAGCTCAGGTATTAGGTGTTTTAGATGTGGGGAATAGGGACATAGAGCAACTAATTTCAGGAAACCAGCTAGTCGGACATGTAAAAATCTCCTGATTGAAGAAGATGCAGTAGATGAAAATAAAGAGATTGGAGAGCCGTATTTGACGATGATGAATAGGGAGATGTAATGTATGGAGACAACCATGAGACTCTAGTTGTGCGTAAGAGTCTATTGACTCCCAAAGGCGACTCAGGGGATGACTAGTTGAGGACTAACATCTTTCACCCAACCTGTACAGGAGTCAAGAAGGTCTGCAAACTAATCATTGACAATGGTAGTTGTGAGAAGTTCATTTCCGAATAGGCTATCCACAAATTGCAGCTAAAGATAGATTGTCACCCCGGACCATATAAATTGTCGTGGTTGAGCAAAAGCAGTGAGGTATTTGTCTAAAAGTGTTGTCTAGTCTCTTTTTCAATCGGTTAGAAATATTTTGACAATGCTTGGTGTGATGTCGTGTCAATGGACACTTGTCATGTATTATTAGGCCGACCTTGGTATTATGATCGCTATGTTATTTACGATCGGAGGAAGAATACATATTTCCTTAGCATCAAGGGAAAGAAAGTTGTGTTGGCACCTCGTCGGGAAGAAACAACACCTGCCCCGGTAGTCAATAATGCCAAACTACTTTCTATGTGTAGTTGTTTAGTTGAGATTAAGAGTGAAGATGTAGTTTTTGCTCTCCTGCCGATGGGAATAGTACGACAGACAAGGATCCAGATTTACCGGTAGAAGTGTAGCAGATGCTAACAAAATTCTTTGGTCTGATGCCAGAAGATCTTTTCCTAGGGTTCTCACCTATGAGGGATATTCAACATCAGATCAACCTTGTTTTGAGATCGAGTTTGCCTAATCAAAAAACTTATCACCTATGTCCCAAGGAAGCTAAAAAGTTCCAGCGACAAGTGGTAGAGTTGTTGGAGAGGAGCTACATCTGTGAGAGTATGAGCCCATGTGCAGTTTCGACTCTACTGGTGCCGAAGAAGGATTATTCTTGGCATATGTGTGTTGATAGCAGAGTAATCAACATGGTTATAGTGAAGTACAAGTTTCCAATTCCCCGCCTGGATGATATGTTAGATCAACTGTCCGGGTCTAAGGTCTTTTCAAAAATTTACCTTAAAAGTGGATACCATCAGATCAGAATAAGGCAGCACGGCTTATATGAGTAGATGGTCATGCCTTTTGGGCTATCCAATGCTCCCATCACATTCATGAGATTTGTGCATCAGATCTTGCGACGTTTTATGGAAAAATTCGTTGTGGTTTACTTCGACGATATTCTCATTTATAGTCCGACGTGGGCGTCACACTTTGATCACCTTAGTGCTGTTTTTGAGATGCTGAAAAAAGGGTGCCCATTTGTCAATCAGAAGAAGTGTGCCTTTTTCACTATCTCTGTAACTTTTCTCGATTTTGTTGTGTCTAATGATGGTGTTCATGTAGATCAGTCAAAGATAGATGCAGTTTTGGAATGGCCTAAACCCAAA
>CAIGRK010030839.1:1502-16297 GCA_903798315.1 Fraxinus greggii | reverse complement strand
GAAAATTTGGTGAATCAAACAAGTGAAAAAGTAGAAGATGAAAATTGATTTCCATGTTCCATGGAAATTATCCCTCATCAAATTGGCCCTAATAGAGGTATTAACAACAAAATATGGGGGTGGGTGTCTGGTTCGATTTGGGTATTTCAAGAACCGGAACCACACATTACGCTTGAGTTTGATTACATGTAATTTTTGAAACGGAACCGGAATTGACAATTTCGATTTGTTTCCGGTTCGGGAGGTTCGGTTAGGTTAAAATGCTCATCTGGCCCATCACGCTATTTGCACTGCCACCGCCTATGGCATCTACCCATGAAACCTCCAATTGCCACCACTCCATCACTTACCCCAAAATCACCGCCACCTATAAATAGGTAAATGTATCGCCTACAACGCCAACACTAAAAAAAATATTTTACGTAAATTATCCTATTTCTGCATTAAATACCTATATATTTCCCCAATTTATTCATCAATGTTTTCCTTCTCCCCAAATAACAACATAAAATGACCTGGTTCAAATTTTTTACTTCAAACTATATGAAGGGGAAAAGTAAAAACTTTGAAGTATTGCGATTATACTTCCAAATTGCCGCATAAAGTTCTTTTTGGAATGGGTAAAAGTAATGCTTTGGGTTTATACGCAATACTATGGTGTTCCTCCATGGTTCTTTTGGGTCTAGCGTCAATTTTCTTTGTTCATGCAGTGTTCCTGTCAGATTGATACTCAGATCATGTTGAGAATGGCTGGCATTTTCATTTCCTCAAGTTTTAGAAGATATCTCTGTGTTAATGCATCTGAAACATTTTGTAGATTGAAGTTATTAAGCATATTTATTTCTTCTGGGTTCTTAAAAGCATTTTGAATACTACGGTACTATTAAGAATTACCAAAGTAAATAAGTTGCAATTAGTTTCACTTGCTAGCATTTTGTCCTAATGAAGTACTTAATTTTTGAAAAGATTGATGGCACAAATAGTGAATTTTAAATTTTTTGGTCATTTGTTTACTGATGCAATTTCATTTTCACCCTCCTCTGCAACATCAACCCATTTTTCTTACTTCACTGAATTTTAGGTTATCTTGCTGTTTGATTTGTGTGTTAAAGTGCAATTTGTATAGAAAGCTGGTTTTGAAGTACAAACCTGGTTCATCATTACAATTTACAAATCAAAGTATTTTGGTTTTGAAAGTAAAATTTTTGGACCAAGTCATTTTAAGTTGTTATTTGGAGAAAAGGCAAACTTCAATGAATAAATTGGGGAAATATGTGGAGCTCTTATGGTAGAAAGAGGAGAGTTTACACAAAATAATTTTTTAAGAACTTGTTGTCATTGTTGGCAATGTTTCCGCCTATTTACTGTTGGTGGCGATCTTGGGTGTTGGTATTGGTCGGCGGTTTCATGGATGGTGGCGGTGCCAATGGCTTGATGGCAGTTTGGGTTTTGCAGGTGGGTGGGGGTTCTGGTGGGTCACAGGAGAAGACCAGTATTTTTAACTTAATTTTTTCTTTTTGGCCTTTTGGTATTTATTTATTTATTGTTTATTTAAAGTCTAAGGGTAAGGTTGTTTTATACATTACTTAACCAGAACTTTTTGATGGCAACTGGTAGTAGAAATGATTCTGCTAATAAATGAAAGGTTGGGGATGAGAGGAGGAATAAAAATTGAATGGAGACGAAGTTGCCACTGAACGGAAAAGTTGGGACCCAGAGTGAAATTTACCCTGAAATTAATTGCATTGTGCATTGTACACTCCTACTTAATTAAACCACATTTTATAAAGTAGTTGCAGAACTTAGGCATGATGTTTCGTGTCTTCCTCTCCCCCTCTCATTTCTTTGGGGGTGTTCTTTCTCTCTGCCTTTCTGTTTTGCTTTAGACAATCTAAGGGCTTTAAAACCAATTGGTTCATAAAGTGATCGCCGTGTCTGCCTCTGTTTAGGCAACTGCATTATATAAATTAGTTGCAGAGCGTGGACCATGGAGTTCCTTGTCTAGATGGGCACTAGAATCATATCTTAAAGGTGATATCAGCAAGTCATTCCTTCTGTATTCGAGGCTGGCAGAGATGGGGTATGAGATTGCACAAAGTAATGCTGCTTGGATCCTGGACAAATACGGGGAACGCTGTGTGTGCATGGGAGAGTCTGGAATCTGCACAGATGCAGAAAGGCACAAGCGTGCTCATGACTTGTGGTGGCAAGCT
This sequence comes from Fraxinus greggii, assembly GCA_903798315.1. Lineage (NCBI taxonomy): Eukaryota > Viridiplantae > Streptophyta > Magnoliopsida > Lamiales > Oleaceae > Fraxinus > Fraxinus greggii. The sequence continues at coordinate 14,084 of CAIGRK010030839.1, read as the reverse complement.
TCTGAGCAGGGCAATGAACATGCTGCTTTGCTGATAGGGGATGCATATTACTATGGTCGGGTATGTTCATGTATCGTTAATCAACAAGCTAGAAATATCTTCGATACAAGTTTTGCAAGTCACTTGTGCCTTATTCATGGTTGTGATGCTAAATAACTTTCCTAGACTGTTGGTTTCAAACATTTTTTCTTTTGTGCCGATTTGTTTTCCCTTGTCTTTGTTATGCAGGGTACAGAACGAGATTATGATCGTGCAGCAGAGGCTTATATGCATGCCAAATCTCAGGCCAATGCCCAAGCTATGTTCAACCTGGGGTACATGCACGAGCACGGAGAAGGGCTACCATTTGATCTTCACCTTGCCAAGCGTTACTATGATCAAGCCTTAGAAGTTGATCCTGCAGCAAAGTTGCCTGTAACACTAGCCCTTGCAAGCTTGTGGGTGCGGAAGAACTATGCCGATGGTTTCCTGGTGAGTTTTTCTTTGTTGTCCTCCCGTTAGCTCTTTTCCTGTTTGATCTTCTAACTGGAACTTTATCAACCATATTGATCTTCTATTTGTACTCGTTTAGAAACACGGTTAGAAATTTCATTTCCTCCAAATTAGTTTTTGTATTTTTTTTGCCCCATTCCAATTATATTGGGAGAAAAATTAAGCAAATGATGACATATTTGATATCTGTCATTTTTTACTTGCCTGATTGATATGTGAACTGAAATTTGGGTAACTTCGTGTTTTGAAGGTTCATGTAATCGATTCACTTCCTGACTTTTACCCAAAAGTGGAGGCATGGGTGGAAAATGTTGTTTTGGAGGAAGGAAATGCAACAATTCTCACACTCTTCGTCTGCTTACTAACTGTCCTTTACCTTCGTGAGCGACAACGGAGACATGGTGCTGCTGCAGCCATGGTCCCGCCCCACCAACCTGCTGAGCAAGGTGCACCCATAGTTAATTGATCTTGTTATAAAACATGGTGCCGTCGTCGTCTTGTCCTTGTCTAAAAAGAAAAGAATCTTTTCCATAAGAATGTACAGATATTTGGTTTTGTAAGAACGACCTTTTAATATAGGTCTGTCTGTATGTTACAGTATTAGATTTTCCATATTTCTGTTCTAGATGGAAATAAATTCTAGCCCATAATTTTATTTTTTATTTTTCCTTTTTGTATTCCTTTGTACAATTAGACAAAAAGGCAAAGAAATTAAAGGAAGAATCTGATTCTCGTTACATTTTCCGTAGACATTCTGATTGATGTCTTAAGCCTGGGAAATTGTCATTCTACCTTTTCTATTATTCTTTGGTCTATCTACAGTGCATATAGTTGTATGGTTTATAAAATTTTCTCTCTACATGCCATGGCCAAGGTAAAATAGGTAAGAATTTAGAGGAGAACAAGTGAACATGTTACATAATGATTTCCAGTGTTCAATTATAATACGAAGGAAAAGTAGCAGGGGACCATGAATGCATCTGATCTGACCAAACTATGTGTTGCCTTGCAAATGGATGATATCAATAGCCCGGTAGTGAGTATGGGGCACGATAGCGTGGAAAGGGGTTCAACTATACTTGATTCGTGTCTGCTCGGGAATGTCTTGGACAGCGGTCTGCTAACAGGGAAGGATTGGAGGGGTCGATTAGCCTCATCTAGAAAACGGAGCACATGGTTCGTGTTGAAGCGAGAGTAATATCCTCGCCTTCCATTTTGGTTGCGCGACTAAGGTACTCTCTGGTGGCCCATGGACGTTCAATAAATAATTGGTTTCGTTTGCTTTGGAGATTGTCCGTGGATTTTTTCACGGGTTTCCTTTTGGATACAACTACGGAATGTCCACACGGTGTTTGAGACAGAGGCTCGAGCACGCCAATGGGGAACAACATTCGGCGCTGTTGAGGCGGTGGATGTGGTAGGGCCATGCATATACCCTTACATCGAGCCCATGTTTAACATTCATTATTCGAAAATTCTTTTTTTCTACGTACTCATTTTCAATCACGTATTCATATAATAAAATATTTTGCACGTAAATTTAAAACCTTTTCTTACCTTTGAACTACGCATCCTCCTAAAAATTCAATGGCTAAATATAAGTAGTTTATATTTGTTGATAATAAGTCAAGTTATAAAGGGGTATATTAGAAACTTAAAAAAAAAAAACCAAGGAAGTGGTCTATAATTTGGGATAGACGAAGAAGGAAGTACTATTTTTACAGGACGGAGTGAGCAAGAATTCTCAATGTATGGTAAGTATGTGATAATTTATGGGATTACGGGGTATAAATATAACTAATTTATTATAATATACAAGATTTTTTTTTTTCAAGTATTCAATGCTAAATAATTTCATGTGCGAAAGGAGGGGACAGGAAATAATGCAGTTAGACGGTCCAGAGGAGGAAAATTAATAACTGGGTTTTAGGTTTACAGTTACACTCTTGATCATTAAATTGATCTCTTATAATTAATATTATTTACTGCTTTCTTTAATTTTAAGATTTTCCTAGCACACATCAACAGAAAATATCATTTGTAATTTTACAAATGCATACTATTAAAATTAAAAATATTGAATTTTATAGGTTTTACAAATTGTCATCGAACTTACCAAAATATTATTGTATTCATAACTATCACTCTGTCATTTTAAAAATTTAATTGACTTTCGAGTTGTCGTTGAACTTATCAAAATATTATTGTATTCGTAACTATCACTCCGTCATTTTAAAAGTTAATCGACTCTCTGTGGCATTTCTTCTATGCGGTCAAGTTCGTTAACTTTCAAAATAAAACGAGAGTCAAAGTGAGAGATGAAATAACAGCTTAACACCCTCCTACTAAAATTTACTCTCTTCCCACCCCCGAACACAATCTGCGCGAATTTCAATTAACCCAATTCAATCCAATCGAATCCAGTTTACGATTTGTGTGTATCCCCTTCTTCCCTTTCTTCTTCTTCTTCTCAGAAAACACAACTTTCTCTCTCTCGTTTCCACTTGATAAATAGCTACAGAAGATACGTCCACAGAGTAAGTGTTATGCACGGTTAATTAAAATTTCTTTTGTATATTTTTGCGTAATAATTTATAGCATTTTAAATACAATTTGTAGTCAAATCTTAAATTCCTCTTTAATTGAAATCAACTGGATTCATGAAATCATAAAGAGGTAACGTGTCGAGTTAGATCCCCGTGTATGCTGATGCAGTTTCAATTGAAGATACCGAAAACTGGGTCCCAAATGGATTGTTTAATCATTGCAGAAATGCGCCCCATTTTGTCCATTTAAGTCAAATTGTAACTCCTTTATTATTAGTTGATGCAATGTTTCGTCTTTTCTCCGGTCCAATTCTTACAATCGGCTTTTTCTTTCAGGGACTGGTTGATTAGGTAGTTAAAATAATAAAGAAAATTCTCCGAGAATATATATTGCCAGAGTCTTTAGGACCCACAAGGAAGGGAAGGGCTAATAAGTAGATATTTAAAAATTGAGTCACCAAGAAGGCCAACATCTTCTTCTCCAGTAAGTGCAACAAAATCTCAGATGGAAAATCTTTTGGGACTTCTTAGAATTCGGGTCAAGAGAGGTGTAAGTCTTGCTGTTCGTGATGTACGAAGTAGCGATCCTTACGTTGTTGTCAAAATGGGTAAACAGGTTGGTTTACATTTCTCGATCACTTTCATTTGAAGTAATTTGTGGCGATTGGTATATTTGTTTATGTATATGTTGTTTTTCATGTGTTTTATCACTAGTATTGCATGTTTGTACTCTTGTTGTTTGATAGTTTGGTGGTGTTGGATACCGTTTGGTTGACTTTTGCCCCCTCTTGTTTATGGTTCTTATGGATTGTATTGGGCCTTTTGGGTGCTTCGCTGGATTGTTCAGGTGATTTCTAGAGAAATTCAATTGAGATTGTTTGCGAGTGTGCAACGGTTATTAATTGTACCACTGAATAAAACGTTTAATATAGATCTTAGAGGTTATGATGAGATATACAGTGATCAAAATCAAATTAGCAAAGAGAGACGTGGTAACTTGTGGTTCATAAGGATTGAGACAAGATACAAAAACCCGAAGTGTTGGGAAGTTTTGTTGCAGAGTTAGATTATGTTTTTTTTAATCCTCGTTAGATTGCTAGAATATGTGAAATTTTCAGCTTGGCCTTTTAGACTTCCCCCTGCTGGTTCTATAAGTGTTTTTTTCTTCTCTAAGGCCAATCTTGATTTCCTTCCCTTTTTCAGGAAACTAGAACTAAGGACTCTTGCTTAGATTTATGTTAAAACATTTTCTTTTGTGGGAGCATCCAATGAAAAACGAACATAGTTATAAGATCTTTTGGTTATTTCCTAATTTTTTCTGAGAAAGGAGGTTGAGAAATCTATCGAGAGAAATTTTCAGGTGCCACAGTTTGGGGTACATTGCAGTAGACGAGGTGCTGGCTGTACTTGTATAAGTAGCATGTTTTCCTTTTGGTTTATGTTCTTTCCAATTTTTTTCCATGGGATGGAATAGGTAATGGTATGTTGTTAAAGGAATTCTTTAGTTACCACAAAAATTTATTATCCTGTAATTTCTTGCTTCTGATACATCCAAATCAAAATGGGTGCAAATGGAATTTAAGTATTTTGTTATTTTCTTTATGCAAAATGAAGTAAAGACAGGTTAAACCTCTAATTTGGATTGAAACTCCACAATCAGTTGCTCCAAATCTTGGTGCTTGCTAAGTAGCCACCTGAAAGGAAAAGCTCTTCAGGTTGAACCTCTGTAGTGTTGAGTCCCAAAATATTACGTGGCTGGATAGTCAACTGAAAATTGAAAACAAAGATTTTGATATAATTGGAAAATATTTATGTGTCAAAACCACAACGATACTTTGATTTGTATCATCCACTGGAACTCGGTCAGAAGAATCAACCGTGGCCATCTCTACCCACCCGAGGCACCCATCCTCGTAAAGCCTATGGTGTCTATCTTAATATCTTTCTCACCGCAGTGCGATCACCCTTTGCTCCAGACCTACCAAGCTCTAAGTGTATGCACGGACACTGTCACTGAAAGCCACATTTGAAGGAGAATCGTGGAAATTAGTTTTGGTTCTGGGGTAACTTGATATTTACTTTAAGTCTCTTTTCAATTTGTAGCTTGTGGGTCTACGGAAAGAAATTAACTTCTGATCATATAAATAACTTGTTCACACGATTTACTTTCACGACTGATAAAAGAGGACTTTTCTAGCCAAACTGAACCTCTTAGGGGACTTTTCTAAATTCACTCACTAGTTTGTTGTAGGCTACAGGAGAAGACTGAGGTTATAGGGAGATGTTTGGAGATAAGGAGATTTCCCTGGAGGAGGAATTTATTATCAGAATTTTGTATAACCAGCTTTCTTTGTAACTGAGATGGATGTTACATGGAATATCGAGTTTAGAAGTCTTTACTGGATTTGCCTTTAGAGTTGCAATCAAATAGTTCACAGGTTTGGACGAAGATAGATTCACATTTGGAGATAAGTCCGCTGGCATCTACACTGTTAAACTTGTATACATTTCGGGGTGATATTTTTTTTTTTACCCTGGGAAAACTAAAGAAGTCAAGCTCATAGAAACGTGTGTTTCTTTGTATTGACTGCTGTTAGAGAGGCCATACATCTTTCTTTTGTTTTAATTCTGTCAAACCATCCCTCGTCTGAATTGTTTGGGTTTTTTTGGGGAACATCAGTTTCTTATGCTTCTTGTATATGTACTTTCTTCTATGAAATTTTCGATTGATAGAAAAAAGTTTCAAGGACAAGTTGCGACAGTTTGAACTTCCACGATAGCTAAATATTTCTGCCGTGTCATGATAATGATATGATAACTGGTCTTCATATTGTTATTTTCACAAGGGTTGCTCATTGCCATTGGTTAACAATCTGTTGTTTGATTGTTTTGAATATGATCTGATGATTATCTATGCTGAATTTAAAAGAGATGCTTTCAACCTCTTTATTTCTCCTGAAAATTCCTGACACATTCTCCTAGCATGCTGTCCAATAATGCCCAAGTAAAGAAAATCATATTGTCCTTTTATTGTGCATGTCAGTTGTTTTTGAGGTAATATTTACTTGGATAAGCTTTTAGGCTTATGCTTATGTTTGGTTCACATTACTAAGCCTCTGTTTGGTACACATTATTTTTTTCACTATCATTTTTCTATTCATTTTCAACCACACATTCTTCAATAAAATAATATTTTTCATCACATCAATAAATTTTCCTTCTTTTTCAACCACACATTCTCCATCAATATACTATTCAAGAATACATTATTCCAAAATAATGTGGCTCAAACACACAAGATTTTAACCTCTTTTTCCCGCTTAATGCCGTCTAGTACTTGTCTAATCCAACTAACCGAACCCCTCGAACAGGGTATTATGGTTGGAAGGTGGGGAAAATAATAGGGTTTCAAGGGTCTATCTATGACAGCAGATGGATGGTGGTGGACATAAAAGAAACGAGGAAGCCTAGGGGCTATTTAGCAACGAGGAACAGGGAACGGCAATTGTGCAGTTTCGGAGACGTAGAAGTATGAATTCAAGTTAGAAATTTGTTTGATTATGTACATTAAGTGGCTTCTAATCGCACATCATTTGATATGTGGTTTTAAGGCCGGATTTTTAGACAGTAGCGATCAACAGAAAGTAAGCTATGACTTGACCCAGAAAGCCAAATGCCTAAAGATCTGCAGGATAATGAGAATTCTGAAAAAGAGCTAAAATACCAGGACGAGAAGATTAATAAATGCTAACTGATATTTAAAATGTTTGGAACTACTTTTTGGCATGTTACAGGTATACGAAAGTTCAAGGGGATACTAGCATAGAAGCTGGAGCTATGAAAGCACATTTTCCGTAGCATAAACTTAGCCCATGTCTGGCACCTATTTAATTTATAAAAATCTTTAGTCAAACCTACTTTTTATCCACACATTTTGTAGGATTTACAAGTACTACCCACTTATTCACCACTAGTTTTATCTATTAATTATATAAACCGATTGTAATCTTTTTCCAAATAATTGCTTAGCATGGTTGCTGCCAGTGCCAGTTATCTTCCTTGCCTACTCTTTATATTTTGGCTGCCAAGTTGGAACTATCTACTTGTTAACTTCCTATGTTTTTGTGAACAGGTAATCTAATATTTCCCATTTTTTCTTAATTAATACAGAAACCGATTCATTGTTTATGAATGGAATTCACTTTAAATTTAGTCAGCTCTCTTTTAGTCAAATTTAATCTGGTAATTTTGTCTTGTTATATAGAATTTTACTTCTTGAAAGCACCTTATAAGCTTTGCCGAACATGCTACATGTGTTTGCTTTCAGGTCTTCTCGTTTAAGTTCCTAGTATCATATTATTTTGCTGTTTCATGCAGAAATTGAAGACCCGTGTTATAAGAAAGGATGTTAATCCTGAATGGAATGAGGATTTGACGCTTTCCGTTGCAGATCCTAATCTTCCAATCAAGCTGGTAGTGTTCATTGGCAGCAAATGCTAAATAAATCGAGTTAGAAGAATTTATTATAGAAATATTATTTACCTACCTTCAAAATTTTCTGTCTTTACATCCAATGATTCGTTTAGCCAAGTAATTATTTTCTTTTTAGCCCCTGTTTGAGCAATATTATTTTTTTCATTCTCATTCTTCTACTCATTTTTAACCACACATTATTCAATAAAATAATAATTTCCATCACATCAATAACTTTTCCTTCTTTTTCAATCACACATTCTCCATCAATCTACTCTTACAAAATACATTCTTCTAAAATAATGTGGCTAAAACACACTAATAAGTTTACAGCTTTGAATAGTTAAATACACAAGAATCTGCACCTATCTTTCTGCTATCATGGCTTGTATTTCAGTGTTAATTTCATGGAGATCTCTGATGTCTATCCTTTTCTTCTTGTATGATTTCAGACTGTCTACGACCACGACACTTTCAGCATGGACGACAAAATGGGAGATGCAGAAATTGACATTAAACCATTTGTAGAAGTCTTGAGAATGAAATTAGACAACCTCCCGAGTGGTACTATACTTACAAGAATACAACCTTGCAGGTCGAATTGCCTCGCAGAAGAGAGTTGCGTCGTCTGGAATGACGGCAAGGTGATGCAAGATATGTGCCTGAGATTGAAAAATGTGGAGTGTGGTGAAGTGGAAATTCAGCTTGGGTGGATTGAAATCCCTGGCTCCAGAGGTATGTAGAATGCAAGAAATGTCTGTTCTGGTACTGGTTCTTTGTAACTTACAATGATTAATTTAGTCATTTGCAGTCTGTTATGAATTTTCTGGTGAGGTTTGTTTTAAAGGACAAAGTTTGCTAAATATACTTTATATTTCTCTGAATTTGTGTACAAGGTTATTATTTCTGTGAAATGACCAAATTGCCAAAACTTTTAGCTTCTCATGGTCAATAATCCCCATGCCTCTACGCCTAGTCATTCCGAAGGAAATTTGCCCGCCTTACTGCAGTTTTGAGTCATTTCACGGCACTTCTATCGCATTGTTGTGAAATGGTTAATGGGTTTTTCCTTTCTTTTGGATGGAAGCCAATGTCGTGAAAGACTAATTCTGTTGTAGTATATATATAAAGATTTCGTATTGAATCGATTCCCCACTTAGGCTCCATTTGATTCTCATTATTGTAGAATGAGAATGCAAAATAGAGCCGTTATTGGGTCCACACAAGAGATAGAAATTCAAAATTGATGGCTTGATGTGATGGATAACGGTCATATTTCTCATTTTTATGGATGAAAAATGAGAAACAAACGGAAACTTAATATTTATATTGAGATGCTACATAAAGGGTCACAAGAAATGCAACAAACATGTTCTACGAGAATCATATAAACTAAATTATTATAAAAATGTGATCTAAGAAAAGAAGTAGGTGGTCTTAATTCTCTCCTTAGTGTTGATTTTGTTGTAGAAAAGCTCTCTTGAGAGATCCAATTGAACCAGAATTCAGAAAGGTTTAGACATTTGACAAGGGACAAAAAGATGATTTCCCTCAAAGGAATACAATGCATGCCCTTCTATACTCCTTGAAAACCCAACTTTTGCAATACAAAATCTACATCAATTTGTGCATTTCAAACATTATGTTTGAATGTTTAGAACTCCAAGAAGTTTGTATATGTGACGCTCCAATTTTTGTTCCCCACATCCCTCAGTTGTAATCAAGGACATGTTTAGTACGTTGACATAAGTGTAATATTGAACATGATTTTAAAAATATAAGAAATTATAATCTTTTTTATTGTCTTGGGACAATAATAGCTAAGTATTATGTGCTGGAAATATTTTAATTACATTATCCAGTTATTGTTCATCTTTGAAACTTATGCGTGAACAAAGCAGTCTTAGATATCTCAGCAAGATAACTTAGCAAACATGTTAAAATTTAAAAACCTTGGAAGTAAAATAAGGTGCATATCTAGTACGACATATTGAATAAAATTAGACATGATTGAAGAAGAGAGAAACACGATATAATTTGTCATTTGTTCTATCAAATTTAGACACCATAAATGAGGAGACATTATATAATTTGTGGTTTATTTCATAAAGTCTACTAAACACATCCTTCTTGTTTCAAGTCTATCGACACAAGGTATCAAATATATACCGAAGATTTTGGGTTGGGTCAAATTCAAAGACGGGGCAAATAGCACACCAGAAAATATAGCGATATTTTCTATTTTTCTCACTCTAGATGAATTTTTTCAACAAAACATAAAAGAAAAAAAAATCTTGAGAAAGGGAAAAAATTGCCCATCAACATCCCACGAGCCAAAATGCGAATCCAAGAAGAAGGTTGAGGAAAAAGAAGCAAAAGAGAAAAGCTTCTCCAAACAATTACTAAAAAACACAACATAAAACCTCCAAATAAGATGCTCTTTTCTCGCTTGATATACAAAAACCAGAAATCTATACCAATTCATTTCATCAAATTAACACCTCCACCGTCTCCCTCTATCAAATTCTAACACAGCTTAAAACAAAGAGGACAGAACAAAGAAATGGAAATATATTAGTAAATTATCACCCCCCACCACCACCTCCACACCACCTTTCCTTTTGCTTTGGGGACTGCAAGTGCGAGCTTGCTTGCAATACTAAAGCTGTGCATTCTGAAATTTTGTAGAGCCCCAAGAAATATACTATTTCCTCTTTTCTGTATACATACCAGTACTACCCACAACCCCATAAACCAAAACACATGCCCCCTCATCACCCTCTATTTCTTAATCACTAGTACTACCTCTACCTCCTACGTCTTCTTCAACTTTCATATAATTTTCACCTTTCTTGTATGTTTTCTTGATCTTGGCAGCTGAAAAATCGAAGTTTCTTAATTATTCATTCAGTTTTTGCCTTTCTTGTGCGTTTTCTTGATCTTGGCAGGTGAAAAAACCAGCGTTCTCTTCAACTTTTATTCGGTTTTCAACTTTCTTGTATGTTTTCTTGATCTGGGCAGCTGAAAAAACTTGCAAAAAATGATAACTTTATCAGATTTCTATCATGTTATGACTGCAGTGGTTCCACTCTATGTGGCTATGATATTAGCTTACGGTTCAGTAAAATGGTGGAAGATTTTCACACCAGACCAGTGTTCAGGAATCAACCGTTTTGTGGCACTCTTTGCGGTTCCTCTGCTTTCTTTTCACTTCATTGCGACAAATAATCCTTATGAAATGAACTATCGTTTCATTGCAGCTGATACTCTTCAAAAGCTCATTGTTCTTGCAGTTTTGGCTGTTTGGACTAATATAAGCAAAAGGGGTTGTTTGGAATGGACAATTACACTTTTCTCCTTATCATCTCTTCCGAATACTCTTGTTATGGGCATTCCTTTGCTCAAGGGAATGTATGGAGATTCTTCTGGGACTCTAATGGTGCAAATCGTTGTCCTCCAGTGCATCGTTTGGTACACTTTGATGCTGTTCTTGTTTGAATACAGAGGTGCAAAGATGTTGATTTCACAGCAATTTCCAGACACTGCCGGCTCAATTGTCTCCATCCATGTTGATTCTGATGTCATGTCATTGGATGGTAGACAGATTCTTGAAACTGAGGCAGAAATTAAAGAAGATGGGAAACTTCATGTCACTGTTAGAAAATCCAATGCCTCAAGATCAGATATTTTCTCAAGAAGATCAATGGGTTTTTCATCAAATACTCCAAGGCCATCAAATCTAACAAATGCAGAGATTTATTCATTGCAGTCTTCAAGAAACCCTACACCAAGAGGATCTAGTTTTAATCATACGGATTTTTATTCCATGATGGGGGGTGGGAGGAACTCAAACTTTGGTGCAAATGACGTTTATGGCCTGACATCATCAAGAGGGCCAACTCCAAGGACCTCAAATTTTGAGGAGGAAAGCGTAAATAAGTCCAGATTCTATCATGGAAATAATACTCATTATCCAGCACCAAATCCTGGTATGTTTTCACCAACTGGGTCAAAACCAAATGCAGCCAAGAAACCAAATGGGCAGCAAGAAGGTTCCAAGGATCTTCACATGTTTGTATGGAGTTCAAGTGCCTCTCCAGTTTCAGATGTNGGGCCAACTCCAAGGACCTCAAATTTTGAGGAGGAAAGCGTAAATAAGTCCAGATTCTATCATGGAAATAATACTCATTATCCAGCACCAAATCCTGGTATGTTTTCACCAACTGGGTCAAAACCAAATGCAGCCAAGAAACCAAATGGGCAGCAAGAAGGTTCCAAGGATCTTCACATGTTTGTATGGAGTTCAAGTGCCTCTCCAGTTTCAGATGTGTTTGGAGGTCCTGATTATGGAGCATTAGACCAGTCTGCTAATACTAAAGAAGTGAAAGTTTCTGCATCTCCCGGTAAATGTAGTGTGTAACTTTTTTACTTCTATATATTTGACCTCATTGTATCTTATTTGCTTAACTGTGAATTGGATTTTGTCTCAGTAGAGGTTCATAGAGAGAATCAAGAACACTTGGAGAGAGATGAATTTAGCTTTGGAAATAGAGTTGAGGATAGAGAGATAAACAACCATCAAGGGGAGAAAGTTGGAGAGAACAAAGCCAAGGTGCTGCCTCCTACAAGTGTAATGACAAGGCTTATATTAATCATGGTCTGGAGAAAACTCATCAGAAATCCCAACACTTATTCAAGCTTAATTGGGCTAACATGGTCTCTAGTTTCATTCAGGTACATGCTTATAATTTTCACCAGTGTTCGACTATTTCGCCTAGAGCCGAATCATACTGCACACTTATCGCATCTTAGACCATAAAAAAAGTTTGCTGGTTTATCGATTTTATTTAAGTAAGAATTAAGGGTTAATGTGCATTTCTTGGTTGTAGGTGGCACGTTGAAATGCCTGCAATAATAGCAAAATCCATTTCAATACTATCTGATGCAGGACTTGGCATGGCAATGTTCAGTCTTGGTGAGTAATTAACTCCTCCATTAATTAATTATTATGACATAATCTCTCTCTCTCTCTCTCTCTCTCTCTCTCTCTCTCTCTCTCTCTTATTTCTAA
>CAIGRK010030818.1:0-10404 GCA_903798315.1 Fraxinus greggii | reverse complement strand
ATCACTTTCGATCTTCCTTCATTTCCCATTTGAATTTCTTAACCATCTTGAATGTCATGATAGTTTTAAAGAGTGACTTATCATAGCAAACATGGATGGTTGCGCAGGTGTCACACCACCATCCCGGAACTTTCCCATGGACTGCATTGATTTCACTCACCGTAGCAATAATGTCATCAATGGAATTCACTTGTCATTCCCTCTTTGGTTGTTTTTTATGCCTACAATCTCTGGCATAGTGTCCCGACTTTCCAAAAATGTAGCAAGGTCCCTTGGACTTATTTTTGAACTTCCCTCGATCATTTTNGTGTCACACCACCATCCCGGAACTTTCCCATGGACTGCATTGATTTCACTCACCGTAGCAATAATGTCATCAATGGAATTCACTTGTCATTCCCTCTTTGGTTGTTTTTTATGCCTACAATCTCTGGCATAGTGTCCCGACTTTCCAAAAATGTAGCAAGGTCCCTTGGACTTATTTTTGAACTTCCCTCGATCATTTTTAGGACCAAGAGGTTTTCCTTTCTTCTAATATTTGTTGGGATAGTCAACATTATCCACGACATTGGCTTTTGAAGAGCCATCATAAGAGCTTTCAGTCTTATCTCTTGCCCTTAATTCTTCCTCTATGTGCAGATGTTTTTGTATTAGTTCAAAGAGAAGTGTTCGGAATTGTGAAGAATCTTCTTCCTATAACCTTTCCAAGACCCATTGAGTTTAGCAATAATTGCTCCCACTTGAAAAGTTTTGGGAAGTTTGATTTTCACCGCTTTCAATTTGTTGACTATAACTTGTAGTTCATGTACTTGAGGCAACAACATAATATTATCCAAAACTTAAAATCAATGTATTTAGAAATTAAAATTTTCTTCGTACCTTCTTCTTCGGCCTTATATTTACTCTCAAGTGCGTTCCAAATTTCTTTTGCCGAAGTGGTATTGGTGTAGAGGTCATACAAGCGATCCGATAGCGCATTTAGAATGTGGCCACGACATATCAATTCATCCTCTTCCCGCTTCTTTCTTTCCGCATGAATTTCATCAGTATCTTCTTCTGCTGCATCGGAATAGGCTCCAACTTTGGATCGAGAACATAAAAAATATTTAACGCCGTAAGGAGAAATTTCAGTTTGTCTTGCCATCTTGTGAAGTTTGCGCCATCGAATCTATCCAAGCGTACCAAGTCTTGATTCATCATCTTGATAGTAACAAGTGTTGACTTCGTTTCCATCGCAGTAAATTATGGAATATCATTTGAGAATGTTATAAAAATATTTGGAGAATACCACAATGGAAACCAAAGAATAAGATGAAGAAGATAATAATATCGAAGAGGACTTGATCACGATTATGATATCGTTATCCTCAAACGATATTTGTCTCCTCTACCAAGCTTTTAATGATTCAATGACAAATAGTTTGTAGGATTTCAAGCTTAGAAATGAAGAACACCAAAAGTTTAAGTGATTCTTTCTCAATAGAACAAGTGAAAAAGATATGATATGATTATGTGAAGAACAAAATATTGGCCAGAATTTATGGATAAAAAGAGATGATTTCACAAGTAAATTATTAATCGTGAATGACAATTAACTTTATATTTGTAGTACTCAATCATCCATATACGAAATGGTTCCAAACCATAGTGAAAAGTTGTATCAATTCACAAGAAAATCACCAGAAATTTGAATCCAACGGTCAAAATTTTCTTCTATGCAACAGCATAGGCTATAACTATGCAGTCACATAGTTATTGCAATGGTCGCCTCATTTTTCCCTGAAGGCCGCCATGTGACCGCAAGCTATATTGGCTTATGCAATCGCATAGGCCAATTTCTTGGCGCGAAACGTGGTTTTCTTCCCTCTTTTCAATTCATCCACTCATGATCAAATAGATTCATCCTTTCATGGTTTTCCTCTTGATTTTGAACAATAATTTTTACAAAAGACGTGAAGAATCCTCTATTCGACTATGCTTCTTTCACTTCAGTCGTTGTCTTTCTTTCTATTATTTCTAAAGTAGCTGCTTTAGCTCCAGCCACTAGAACTTTCAATACTCCAACACATTCTTTTGGCAAATAGTTTCATACTTTATTTTTATAAATTTTCTTATAAAGAATCAGATCAGATCGATCCAAAATCGGTTGGTTCGATTTCGATTCTATATTTAGATATAAAACTAGCTGTTCCATTTCTAATATCCCTTTCTAATACTCTCGTTGGTATTCGGTTCGACTTTCTTTGAAATTGGCCCACCAATCCCATGAACCCGTCTAGTTAACCAGTTCGCATAGCTCGTGAGCTAGCAAGCGGCTAGCACAAAAAACTTGGGGTAGGCTTCAATTCCCAAGAAACACGAGGGAAGGGCACGGCATGTGTGAGATGGGATAGGTAGAGAAGAATATATTAGTGTAGATAGAAAACTTTCTAATAACAAATGTTATAAGCAGACTTTTACTATGTTTATTGAAAATTATGGGTCTGTTCGGTAGAGATTAAAATCGGATTAAAATTGAAAAATTAGCCATTATTGTTGACTTTTATTAAACGAATGGGACCCAATAACGGCTATATTTTCAATTTTAATTGACTTTTAAGTCCTACCGAACAAGTCCTATAAGACTATTCTAAAAATTCGTCTTATAATTTTGATCAAATGTGTAATGAGCTTAGACTGAACTCTTCAATTGTCAATTGGTACAATACCTACAAGCCATCTAGTGCCCCTACGATCTAAAAACTGTCCATCCTTGGAGAAAGATAACTCTCTAAGCTGTCATACAAATCTTAAGCATGGTATGCATTTGTTCGACAACAAAATTTGAAAGTTTGTACTTCGAGCCAAATCTGGGTGCGACTTTTTGTATTCTATACCATACCAAGGAAATATTTTTGCTCGAAAAACATCTTACTTGATATACAAAAATAAAATGACAAATATGGAAATGGAAAAAGTCTAATTTCTGCTAGATGAGTGACTAGAAACAACAAGTTGCAAATTAAAACAGACATTCTTAGATCAAACATTGTATTTTCTTTTCCATGCCAAACCATAAGCACAGGATGCAAAAGAGGATATATATGATACATTCATTTATTCAAATTTAGCATCTTTACACAGGAAACGAAACTCTGAAGTCTTTCTTTATCGTATACATTCATTTATTCAAATTTAGCATCATGTTTACATATGAAACGAAACTCTGAAGTCTTTCTTTATCGTATTTCATATTCTGCGAAAGATACACAATTTAACAATACATATATTGAATCATCACATGAACCTTACATATATAGCCCATGTAGCCAATCGGAGATTGTCGTGAAGCAATATTTTCATCAAACCAACACTATACACAACTCTAACGAGATAACACAATTTATTATTACCAGAAACACCTCAATGACATTGATACAGTCACTCTCAAAAGGAATGGAATTCTTTATAAAGTAAATCTTCATTTGTCGGCGTAAGCCATTCTTGTCGTCCCTCAATGTGCCCATATATCAAAACTGCCTGTAAATTGTTGTGCTTGAGAAAGGCAATAAATACTATGGACAGCAAAAGTAGATTTTATATTAGGCTACGCTTGAAAAGCATGCAAAAACACTTTCAGAAAAAAAGTTACTTTTAAGCTTAGCCAAACATGTTACATTTTTTAAGCCATGAGAAACTTACATTTAATTTCATGGAGATGCAAACCTTAATCGATCCTTGTGTCGATTCACAATTTGATCTTGTGGAGATGATATTTTTGCTACCCCTGCGTGCCGCATAAGTTCTGTAATATGCAATGCAAAATGCATCAGAAATCTTGAACACGCTCTAAAAAGTGACATCTATCCAACAATCAATCAAGTAGACCTTTATGCAAGCCATCGTTTTACCTAGAATTACTTTCTCATTAACGTCGAATAAACCTCATTTATAAATACAAGACCTTCCAAAGCAGGATTGCCAGCCCAAGCATAGAGCAGAAGCACAAACTACTAATTTATGTTTAGACTAACATCATATTATGCAGCAATGTGACCTTAATGCTGAAGTCCCGAAGCATGAAGTTTTTCCTCTCTCCATTTGATAGGAAATGAAGATAATGGAAGAAACTACAAAGTATAGAACATCTAGAGGCCAGTTATAGGGAGCAGAAGCTCATTTACTCAAGTTTAGGTGGATTAACAAGAGAAAACCAAACGAAGGCATCAACAAGAGCAATATTTAACAGTTCTGCCAAATAATAAGAGAAAAATATGCTTGTAAGTGACTATAATTTCATTTAACTAAATGAAACGTTAGAATTTAGACTTGTGACATTTCAAAGGCATTTCTTCCACACAAGTAGGAGTTATGCATGCTCAAGTAAACACATTTTGCAAGCATTGCATATAAGACATTAGAATACACAACAGAAAAGAAAAGCTGCATTTAAAAAGTTGATGCAGTCCACATGGAAATTATGAATTATTTTTGGTAGTTTAAGGTTTTATTATTGTATGGTAATTTTAAATTTTTCCCATTAATTTAAGTTTTCCTTATGGCAGTTTTTCAATTATTACCTTAGATTAGGATTTTATTATGGGGTTGTGCTATATGTACGCAACAACTTACATAAATATTTATCAACAAATAACGTGGCAAAATTTAACTGAATAAAAATCTCATCAATCAAATAACTTCCCCAAATACATTTTGACATCTCATCATTATGTAAAACATTATGTAAATAGTTATGTACAAAAAATATTTTCCTTTATCATGGCAGTTTAAAATTCCTTATTCTATTTCATTGTATGAATAAGACCACCTAGTTCTTCTTAAAGGTGAGATTAATGAATAAATAAATAGAAAGTTATCAATTATGTGTTCAAATTCTCGGTATTTTGCGGAACGAACGAGTATTTAATGTTGGGCATTCACGAGTGAGTCAACATGAACTAGAAGGTTGTTCGTGATTTCTGTACTCTCACACTTCCGTAAACGCTTCATCAAAAATCCTAAATCATATGTACATAGAACTTGCCTCGTTTCCTCTCAAGCTCTTCAACAAGCTCTTCTTTCCACTTCCTTTCTCTCTCGAAGAAGCTAGCACTACAACCAAACATAAACAATGTTAAGTTACAAAAGAAATGAAAATTTAACTACAAATATATGTTTCAAAGCAAGCATGGGTAGTGTTCACATACCGTGGAGTAAGTGGGTCACACTGAGAATCGTGTTCTTTGTCTGGAGAAGCTCGATAATTTATATCTCCAATGTTTGACACGCGCCTGGAACAACTAATGGGGCTCGGGCTATTCTCAACATCAAGAGCAGTAGAAAGTCTTCTGCTAACCATTCTACTTGGTGACCTGCTTTTTGGAGGCAA
This sequence comes from Fraxinus greggii, assembly GCA_903798315.1. Taxonomy (NCBI): domain Eukaryota; kingdom Viridiplantae; phylum Streptophyta; class Magnoliopsida; order Lamiales; family Oleaceae; genus Fraxinus; species Fraxinus greggii. The sequence continues at coordinate 5,036 of CAIGRK010030818.1, read as the reverse complement.
GTTGCTTTTACTTGAAACATTTTCCTTTCCAACAGGACTTAGAGGACCGACAACATTCAAGGAATTGTAGAATTCTTCATACAGAGGTGTTTGCAGCTTCTTGAGCTCTAAAGCCTACAAGAATTTAACATATCAAGTATATGTAAGATCTCAATTCCACTACATCCCTCAGATTAGATAGATGCATTAGAGAATTTGTCAGGTGTGTCTAGCTAATTACGGAAGAAAGTATATGTATCTAAAATTAGTACCTTTTTATCAAGGAATTCCCTAATCCTTGACTCAGTTGCTTCATCTTCATCTTCAGATGCAGGTCCTCCTGGAAATGTAAAGCCACATTCCATATCACCAGAAACATGGGTTCTATTTCCGTGCTCGATATTTTGACTGAAGAGCAACTCATTTCCACTTCTCTTCAACTCTGGACTTTCATCAAACTTACACGGCCAATCATTACTAGGCTCACACATAGGGTTAAAGCTCTGCAAACAGAAACAATTCACAGTGTTCATTAGCTTGTAGGGCAGAAAAAATCATGATTTTTTGTATAGAGGGACAGTCAGAACACTAGTTAGACAACTTCTACCTGATTATGATCACGAGAAAGTAGATTAGCTGGTGTACCAAAAACTAGATCATCACTGTCATCTATTTGACACATATCATCATCAGAGTTGACAGGCTGCCAAAAGGACTGACTTTCTGATAGCTGGTTAGGATATACAGTTGAGCATCTCACACCATCCACATCATTTACATCCTTCAGACCATTGTACGTCATCTTTGTCTCTACATTAATTCTGCAACGTGAAATGAAACCTCAGGAATCAAAATTGATTCCACTGACATCTAAAAGAAATGCAAACCCTTTGCAAGAAAAAAGCTTACGACTTATCAAGGTCAAATCCAAATGCTGCCATTTGCTTTCCAGTGCTGCCCTGCTGACACTGATGAGTTGATATTACCTAGGCAATAGTGTAAATAAAGCTATAAAACATAAACCAAGAAACAAATATCTGCTTACCACAGGTGAAGGGCGAAATACAAGACGAGATTCCTGATGTTCTCCAGTAACAAATGGATGCTGCAGATGACAATCAAAGAGAAAAAAATGCAGTTAGTAGAAACTTCAACTATTGCAAAGCCATGAACTCTTGCACCACAGCATAAAGTGCAAAGATGTCTCATATTCGAGTCATTTGTGCTGTATTCACCGTGAGGAAGTAAAACCGCAGCTCAACATTACCTTTAATAAATCTGATGCAGTTGGCCTTAGGTCCGGTTCCCTGCCACAATTAAGTGAAGAGTGAAGAAAAAATGAGGGAAGAAAAGAGTAAAGAAGGATTCAACAGTCACTTGAATCTTTCCAAGCACACTACGACTACAACGAAAATATCCCATTAAAGCATTTCGAAAGGATAAAATGCTTAATAGTAAGAAAGAAACAAGAAAATATATATCAAGAACATACTTCTGTAAACATTTTAGTAAGAAGTCCTTTGCGTCAGCCGAAAGATGCTCAGGTATTGGTGGATGAGATTTTGTTGTACCTATGTAAAAGAGCGCGGCAACCTAAAGATGACACGACTGTTAGAGAGCATAATGTAACTGACAACATATGAACTCATAGCAACCTTACGAACAGTTGATTCACAACCAAACTAAACTAAAACATAACTTGTATACCTCCTGATACTGCTGGCTCCAAGGAGCTTTTCCAGTAGCCATCTCAATGACAGTGCATCCAACGCTCCATATATCAGCAGAACTGAAGATTTACGTCGAAAATTTTAATGCTGGCTGGTATAAGCACTAAGTTGGAATATTATGAAAAGAAATTGAAGAGTGTTTATGGATCAAATAAAAAAGTAGTCTAGCTGTAGACTAATACAATATAGAACTACTTATGTAGACTTTTGCCTATCACAATTGATAAAAACAACATTTCCGAGCTACTTTATGAGACTTTTACTTAGAACAAGATTTCCTGGCTAAAACTGTCCGTCAGTTCCCCAAAACAGTATTAGTTATTATTGCCAAATTACATTTTTCATCATACTAATCCATCTAATCAAAATAAATATCCCATCATCTCCACGTAGCTGATACTTTTCTCGTTTATAAAGAGTGTCATTCTACCTATTTACTTCCTTTTAATAATTGAAAATGGTGTTATTTCATGTTATGATTGAAGGGAAAAACAACAATCAAATGGTTGGACCAAATCTTATACCAGAAAGCAGAAAGAAGAAAAAAGGAAATTAAGAACATTACCTAAGTTCACCTTCAACATATTTTATCAAGATGGCACACGCTTGATAACACTATGAAAGGATGAAACATTAACCAAATTACCCGATATATATCATAGATGTGACCTCTAACATTGACAAAATAAGTTTTACAAGTGAACTAGTTCAAGTCTTGCTATGTAAATACCCAAAATATCTCATAGATGCGACCTTTAACATTGACAAGATGAGGTTTACTTAAGTATGCAGAAGTAAACTAGTTCAAGTCTATAGTATAAGACCACGATCTTTCACTAACACAGCGTATAATTAGAAAAGGTAAACAAAGTAACTCGATAAATGGAGGCAAAAAAGATTTCTGATCTTTTAAGCCATCTTGATTTATGCTACTAGTGAGAATATTTCAGTATCATCATCGGATTTCAAATAACATACTACAACTCTGGGAGGAAAGCCTCTTTCGTTAACCAAATAGAAAAAGTTCAAAAAAGATGCGCGTGGCTCTACTCACTAGCTATGACCACTCTGGACAATAACTTCTGGAGCCATCCAATATGGAGTACCCTTCATCGATTTTGCACCGGTTACAGTAGCCTGCAATACCGTTCAGATCCTAGTTATGATAACGCGTTCAGCCAAAGGGAACACGGAAAGTGGTAGAGAAAAGCATACCAGTGCTTCAACTTTCTTTGATGCACCAAAGTCGGCAAGCTTAATGCACCCCTTATTATCCACAAGAATGTTTGCTCCCTAATAAGAATGCATAGTATCAAATTCAAAGAGTTGTCGAGCATTTAATGCATCTTCAAAACTAACATTTTGAATAAAAAGGAAGTACCTTAATGTCTCGGTGCATAATTTTATATTTGTGCAGGTATTCTAGTCCCAACAAAATTTGTTTGGTATACATTCTAATGACCTGGATTGAACGGAAAAATAATCAAAAGAAGGTTACTAATGTATGGTTCAAAGCCAGCTGTTCTGCACACATTCATGTAAACCAACTTACAGGGAAAAATGGCTCAAGAATTTCAACATAATAAGAACTAACAAACCAAATCATAAAATTTATAAGCACATAATATTTCCCAACTAGGACATAATGTGATATGATGCTATCCTAAGATCAGAGGTGGAAGTTTTATAAATTTAAGTTACCACAGTCAAATTTATGCCTCTGTTCGGCAAAATTTATAGTATAAATCATTTATACATAGTCATACTTCATTTCAACTATACATTGGAGCCACAAGTACTATCCACTTATCCACCACTCATTTCAATCTATTTATATATTAAATCGTTTATAAGTTTTTCCCAAACGGAAGCTATATTTTATACATTGATACATATATCTATTGAGCAAAAGGAACGGTGGACATCTCAATTTTCTAACAATATTCAATTTCAAGTGGCAATCACTTACAGATTCTGGGAAAGACCCAAACTTTCCCAGGAGCGATGAAATGGATCCACCTGGAACAAATTCCAGTAATATATGCAGTGAATCTTCTTCTCTTGCAGTTCCCAAGTATCTCTGAGAAACAAGAAAATACATTCTAGTTAGAGATTAGGAATCAATCACCCCTACCTCCATCGATCAGGCAACAAATAGTTTTACTCACCACGATGTTTGGATGCGAAAGATTTTTTAAAAGATTCACTTCTTTCTCAAGCTCCAAAAGTTGATCCTAACATTTTTCAATACACAAAGGAGTATGTCAAATTCCTAGACTGCACTTCAAGCTTATATATATAAAAAAATCAGCTGAGTTCAGTGGCAGTACTTGTGCTTTCTTCGAGGCACTATTCACCCCAATTGCAACCTGCATACGAACAATGCAACAAACTACATCATCCCAAACCCTCCAAAATCAAATAAACACTGTTCAACAATCCAAATTTAACTACAAACTATTGACCTCTTTGACAGCGAGTAATTCGCCAGAATCAAGATTCATCCCCATGTAGACTCTCCCAAATGCCCCGCACCCAATCATCTCCCCCTTCCTCCACCGGATCGACGCCTCCTTCCTTTTCACCGCTTTACTCGTCCCCACTGCCTCGACCTCCTTCGCCACTCTAGCCAACGGCACCATCTGTTCTTTCTTCCTCTTCAACGATATCTCTTCTTCCATTGCTCCCTCCATCGGTGGCAATGCCTCATCATCCATCATCGGCATCGGGAACTCCTCCTTCACGTACTTCCTCTGCGGCAGCGTCTCAGCCTTAGGAATTGCCGGCAGTGCATGAACCGGCGGTTTATTAAAAATTCCAATTCGAGATTTTCGGATACTTGACCCGATTTTCTCAACAAATCCTCCTATGCCACTGGTTTCTTCGCCGGAGGGCTTGAACACCAAAGATCGGCGGACGGAGCCGATGAAATCTTGCATCGGAACGGGGAACTAAATGCAATTTACAGAAAACTTGGGGGGTAAAAGTAAAACTATTTATCGAGAGAACCTACGGACACCGAGACTGAAGAGGAAAATAGGAGCGATGATCTGAAGTTTGAAGATAAAACGGTGAAAGAACTTTCATTTTGGTCTTCCCATTTTGTTATTTTCGTATTTTGGTCCCTGGAATTTTGAAAGTATTGGGGAAAATAGCCGTTAAGGTATGAATATGATAAATATCAAAGTGATACGAATATTCAGAATCTTTAAAAGGCCGTTCGACATGGGCCGAGCCTTAGGCCTACAAGGCGAAGTTAACTGGCCCAAAAATAATTTTAAAAGAGGAAATTATTGGCAGACGGGTTTTTAACATTCCATTTTCATA
>CAIGRK010030796.1:0-15619 GCA_903798315.1 Fraxinus greggii | reverse complement strand
GCCTGAGAAGGAGGATCGATCTTCGATATGCTAGTTCTCGCCGATCTTAAAAATGAAGTTATAAGAAACTAGTCAATTCATTAATTCCCTTTTTTTTCGAGTTCAAACCCCATTTACAATTTTAATTTTCACACTATTCTTGAAGTTGCAATAGGATTTCTTGATTATAAGCCATAAAACAAGCCATCAACTTATTATTTCATTTTTAGTTCAAATACTCCTCATTCAATGACGACCCTATTCATAATTAAAATACTTATCAACCAATTTACCATAGAAGCATGATGCAACTATACAAATCAGCTTATGTATTCAGTTTGCCGACGTTTTGCCTGTAGTTCAAATACTCGTCCTTAAAAAATGATCCTAATTTATTATACAAGCATGGTATGAGTTCCAACTTCCAACTCCCCAAATAAATAACAAATCTAACTCTTTTTAACACACAAAAACAAAGAAAGAAAAATTAAAAACAAATATTTTGATACTGAGAAGATATTAAGTGGCAATTCCGGAAATAAAGGCAAAAGACAGGGCGAGAGTCATAAGCAAAGAGGTCGAGTATCATCAAAGTGAACAGCTCAGAGTGTAGATCTGAAACCGGAATCCAGCTATGCTAATGTCCATGACTTTTTAACTCACATGTTGGACTCCCCGGAACTACCATGTTTAGTTAAACTTATCATCAAAGTGAACAGCTCGAACAAGAACATTTGTGTTTAATTTGAGATCACCCTCAGGCGGACCCTCCCAAACTGATTTCTCCTTCCTTTTAGCCGACTTCTTACTGATAATGGACCTATCTCCCAATGTAAATGTAAATACACATAAAAGCTAATCCCACCAAAATTCTCATCTCCCTCCTTTTCCTTCTCAACACTTTCGAATTTCTTTCCCACCATAGCACCCATAATAGACCACAAATCGACTCAAAATCATTCCCATGCGCCCATTAAAAATATTTAATAATGCATTATCGCATCGGTCCGTGTTTCATCTCTTTACAAATTCCCATAGCCCCACTCCCTTCCATACTGATAAAAAAGATACAACTGTTAATTCCATATGCTCTGCATTGACACCCACCATGCACTCCTCATCAAGCTAAATTATCACCTGAAAACAATATGTTATGAAAGAGTTGCAACATAAAAATTTTCACCTTTGACATCACCTCCAACCGCCTCAACATCTTCCACCAATGAGCCGAAAGCACACTACTTGATTCCTCATCACTTCTCTCATCTTTAGTAAAACATTTATAACTACTCCGAGATTACGAATATTCTTGTCTTTTCACAGTATCAAATAATCTGATCCANGATAAAAAAGATACAACTGTTAATTCCATATGCTCTGCATTGACACCCACCATGCACTCCTCATCAAGCTAAATTATCACCTGAAAACAATATGTTATGAAAGAGTTGCAACATAAAAATTTTCACCTTTGACATCACCTCCAACCGCCTCAACATCTTCCACCAATGAGCCGAAAGCACACTACTTGATTCCTCATCACTTCTCTCATCTTTAGTAAATCATTTATAACTACTCCGAGATTTCGTATATTCTTGTCTTTTCACAGTATCAAATAATCTGATCCACTCTCGACTTAAAAGTTACTTTTTAAAAATAGTTCATACTTCTGATTAAAATACATAATTGTTTCTAAAACACGTCTATATTAATTTTCCAGTAAAAATACGTAATTATTTATAAACACGTTCATAGTGTTTATTTTTTGCTTACTTTCTAAAATTAATATTATTCTTATTATTATTTAAGAATAGCTCTTACTTATGGTCAAAGTACAAAACACTTGCGACTATGAATAATTTGACATACGTAGGAGCTATTCTTAAAAAACAAAAAATGAGACTTTTTATGTAAAAGTAAGCCAAACATTGTATAAACTCTTTCATTTCACACTCCACTGTCCCCTCCCAAACCCCAACCTGCGAACAGAACTGTATTTCTACGTAACTATACTCAACTCCTTGTATACAGATACAAGGACACAAAAAGGATTTTCAAACCAAAAATAAAAAAATAAAAATTTGAGGGCCCATCGTCATCAACATCATCACACCGTTCCCCCACCACTATCTACCATTTTCAAATGTTAAATTATTCAATTTTTTGTTCTTAATTTGCAGAGCAAGAAATAGGGAATCAATCAATCTTGACTGAGAAAGAGAGACCAGACGCTGACTGAATAGATTTGCTTTCACTGTAAAGATTAGTTAAAAAAGGGAAAGCATAGAATTTCACAATTGAATCCCAACCCTCTTCTGAGATTCAACTGAATTTCATCCTCTGGGTCAGTTCTCTCTCTACTTATCACTTTCTCTTTATATATTTATATTTATGTACTTTTCTTGAACGAGAATTGGAAGGCGGTGTGCAGTAGTCATGCGCATGTGTATTACGCAGTTATTGAATTATGTTTTTTCCGGTACCGATGGATATCTTTTTGTTACTGTATATCTCATTTCCAGCTTTCCTTTTATTTTAGAACGGAACGAAAATTTTAAGTTATGTTGAATTTTCTTATTTTAGTCAAGTTTGGTTGAACTGGGTCAATTCTTCGGCCCCTAAAATTCTAGACTTGGTGGAAAAAATTTAGCCTTTTTCTTTCTCTCGAAAATTTTAAGTTATGTTGAATTTTCTTAATTTTAGTCAAGTTTGGTTGAACTGGGTCAATTCTTCAGCCCCTAAAATTCTAGACTTGGTGGAAAAATTTTAGCCTCTCTCTTTTTTGTTTTAATTTTCTTGAGGTCAGATTCATACCCGGTTATAAATTCTGATTACAGGAAATTTCTCACGTGCTGGATCATGGTGCGACACTGTTTATAAATAGTTTCTGTGATATACAAGGATTAGAAAAATAGTGGGATGATTTGAAGATTGTCTTTAGCGGCCTGATCTAACTTTGGCTCTACTGATCATACCAAGTTGCCCTTTGGTACTTATAGCAGTTTTTCTGAGTTCATGTTTGAATGTTGAAGCATTTTGTTCTGGCAGATGATGATGCTTTCAGTGAAAATTCGATATCGCATTTACTGGTGCATTTTGTTGGGATATCTTTTAACGTGTGTGATCTGTCATAGCACAGAGTTGAACAAAAGTTGCTCCTTTATGTTAGGGGAAGGATTAAATCATCGTCATTCAGGAACATTTCTAAGTGATGGAACTCAAACCAGTGCTACTAGTCGACTTCAAGAATCGAGATTTTCAAGCCAGACTGCTGATTTTACTACTTGCGAGGACTTGGAGGGTGTTGGATCATTTAATACTACCTGTTTGCTCAGTTCAAACCTGCATATAAATACTGACATTTTTGTCTTTGGCTCCGGGAACTTGGAGATACTTCCTTATGTATCAATTGTTTGTCCGGTAGAAGGCTGTACAATAAGTTTCAATTTATCCGGCACTGTTAAAGTTGGTCAAAATGCGACTATAATTTCTGGCACCGTTATTTTTTCTGCTTCCAGTCTGACTATGGGATCTAATTCTTCTATAAATACGACAGCCTTGGGGGGAATACCACCTTCTCAGACTAGTGGAACACCAGTCAGCGATGATGGAGCTGGTGGAGGGCATGGTGGCCGTGGTGCTTCCTGTCTGAAAACTAATCATACAAATAATTGGGGTGGTGATGCCTATTCATGGACAACTTTGTCTAGTCCATGGGCTTATGGTAGCAAGGGTGGTGGCACATCTGATATACAGGAGTATGGGGGAAATGGAGGTGGACGTGTTTTGCTTGATGTAAAGGATATTCTTTATATAAATGGATCTGTATCTGCAGAAGGTGGTGATGGAGGATCACTTGGGGGCGGGGGATCTGGTGGAAGCATCATTATTCAAGCCCAGAAGCTGTGAGAAAACTTCCTTGTTAAACTGCATATATTTCATGTTATTTCCTTCTCTCGTGCATATTCACGTCATTCTTTTACACGTCTGTCTAATATAAATGCCGAATCGTTAACATACCACTGTTCACTGTGGACAAATACCTTTGCAAAGTATCACGAACACACCCATTTTACAGTGTGAAAATTATGCAGCTTGATAAATTCATAGCTCATAAGTCATAACCTTTCAAAATACAATTTTGGTACAAGCTATTGCTCGTGTTCTTAGGTGTTGTACTTTGAAAAGATGCATTCCATATGTACTATTCATTCATAAAAATTTGGAAAGTAAGTAAATATAAACTGACAAAATCAGTATTTTACTGTCTTTGTAAGACCTTCTACAAGAACTATTCAAGCCGACGAGGAATATTTAGCCCCTGTTCGACAGCTATTATTGAAAAAAAATGATGCTTGAATAGTGATTTTTTTGGAAAATGTGTGGTTATAAAGTACGAAAAAGTTTTGAGTTTATGTGCAAAATATTTTGTTGCGAGAATGCGTGGTTGAAAATGAATATGAGAATTAAAGAGTTTTGTTTTAAAGGGAAACAAACAGTGGCTTAAAATGCATTTGCTGATTTACTCGTATCTAAAGGAGCTAACTGAAAGATAGATATTCACATAGAAAAGATCATAGGTGGAGGGCTAAAAACTTGCCTAGACTTTAGATTTTTGATGGTGTTGCTGGCCAAAAAATAAAAAATAAAAATGAGAGGTAGTAAGGGAGCTGAATGGGACATAGTCGGGAATAGGAAGTGGGATGATAGAAATTTGATGGCTGAGAGAAAAGCACCTGGATTTTCTATGGCTTTTTTCTTTTTCACATTTATTGTGATTTTATTAAAGGATTGATCATTTGATAAATTTTAAGGAGTTTGCATCCAAGTGTTTTTATGAGAGATGTACTATTTTATTTTTCTTTCCTTAAATCCCTAGTGTTTTTTCATAAGAAGATGAGGATTTTCACCTGATTATCCTCGGCACTAGTGTGAATAAAAATTTCCCCAATTTTATCCTATAGGGTTCTTTTTGGTGCTTGGAGAAACAATAATCAAAGAATCAAAGTACATTTATTTGAGGAAGGCAAATTCTGTTTGCAACTCTGGTTGCTAGTGACAATGTTAAACCACCTCATCTAAAATGTTAAAGAGGAACACTTAATTAATTATAAATTTGTCTTCAACACCCAGCATCTTTCATTGCTGGCATTTCTGTTTTGGGGCTTTCAGAGGTATCCATTTGCAGTGTTTGTGGGTGGGTTGGATTGGATTGGTGTGTCCTGTAATGACTTAAGGATTTCAAATAGGCACTCCATGGAATTGTTTTGTTTATCTTATTTTCTGTTTGTTAATACTTGACCAAGCAGCTTATGTATTCTTGTAAATAGAATTGACTGCTTAAGTAAGTAGTTTATAGTCTTTTAACTTTCTCGTGTCTTGCTAAATATTTAGCTAGATACAGCTTTCTAGGATTCCATTCTTCTAGACCATACTTTCATTGGAATGTTGCAGTAGTTTATTAAGTACAATCTAACTGTCAGTGGTGTGATATGACTGGACAGGAAGGGATTTGGTGTCATAAGTGCAGCTGGTGGGAGGGGATGGGGTGGAGGTGGAGGCGGAAGGATATCTTTGAACTGTTACAGCAAGCAAGAAGATGTGAAAGTCATTGTGCATGGTTTGTACTGATAACCTGTACCCGGCAATTCCTAGTTAAAAACTTCATAGCTTAGTCAACTGCTAAATGTTATTTTTTCTGTAAGAACCATGGCATCTAATCCATAATTGAAGTTGTAGTTTTAATACTCATATCTGTGGGAAATAATCTTCAAAACCTATCCACGTGTAAATTGACTCAATCATTTGTTCTTTCTCATTCCTGATATTGAATTCTCTATTTTATGTTTTACCTGTATGCTTGGAAGTCATTGGAACTTACCCATGGGTCCACTTGTATTAATATCTAACTAGGGATAGGCGTATCAACCTGGTTCATATACTGTTTAGTTGATGTCCTTTTGTGGAAGGCATAGTTATGTATATTTTATCAAGAAAACATCTTTATGTGGAGAACAAAATTCGGGAACAAGACACATGAAAGTTCCTATTACAAGAAAATGGTCAATCCACCTAGGAAGGCTATCCAACGAAACGTTTAAGCTCAACCATTCTCAAGACCCAAAACCAGAAAATCGAAATAAGTTGGTGGCATCACCATTACAATCTTTGACAAATGATGATTTAACACTAATAGACCCCAAAGATTGGAAAACATATTGCATTCTATCATTTTATTGGCTAAATTGTGAGTACTTTATGTCTTGCTTAAAACTTTATTTTTTCAGCGTCTTTCTTATTCTGCCATAATGAATGAAGCATTCCAGTCTCCTAACTTTCTGGTCTCTGTTTGACATAGATCCTTTGTAGGAAATCGAGAATATGGCAGGAAAATAGAGGATTTGAAAAGATGCCTAAACCTTCCCTCAAACAGAGAAATTGATAGGCTATTATTATTCTCCTAAATTAGGAGTTTGCTTTCCTTTCTTATTTGTATTGTTGTACAATAAAAGGATGTAAATTGGTGTATATTGATTATGAAATAAGAAAACATGAATATTGATTTAGTTTTCATGGTATCAGAGCCAGCCAGGTTAATCTAACTAGCAACCCATGACTGAATTCCCCGAAAATAGCACGGGGTCTCTTACCGCTGACAATCCTCAAGTCGAAACAGAGAACAACCCCATAATTGGCTCTAATGGGCTCGAAAGTTCCTCGTTTCAACTTACAGTCTAGAAGTTGAATGGAAAAAATTATCGTGAATGGACACAGTCAATAAAATTGGTGATTGATGGAAAGGGCAAACTTGGCTATCGTACCGGCGAAACAAAGGGACCTGCTGATGCTAACCTCCTGCCAAAATGGAAATCAGAGAACTCCATGGTCATTGCTTGGCTCGTGAACTCAATGAAACCAGCAATCGGAATACCTACCCGTTTTTTCCAACTGCAAAGGATGCTTGGGAAGCCGTTAGAGAAACCTATTCAAATTCAGAAAATGCATCACATATCTTCGAAATTAAGATTTGATTGTGGTGGGCAAAACAAGGATCGAGGGAGGTTACTGAATACTTCATGGAGTTGACTTCCCTTTGGCAGGAACTCGATCTCAGTAGCGAAGAGAAATGGAAGTATGCCGACGAAAGTGCCCGGTATAAAAAGAGACTCAAGAGCGAAAGGGTTTATGAGTTCTTGGCCGGCCTTAATTGCGACTTGGACAATGTCAAAGGTCGGATTCTTGGCCGACGACCACTCCCATCGATTCGCGAAGTCTTCTCCGACGTCCGACGAGAAGAAACGAGACGGCAGATTATGTTATTCGAAAATTCGCACGATCCAAGTGTAGTGTTCGCCCCGTTATCTTCTAAAAGGAATAGGTCAGCTGTGGAGAGGAAATTTGGGCCAACAGCCCAATAGGTGGAAAAACATATCTTATGTGCCAGCACGTGGGAGAAGTAATGGACCAGAAATAAATAACGGGCATGAAAATTTGAGCATGTCCTCTGAGGGAACAATGAATGGATCGGGCCAAAAACAACGTGGTCGGCCCTGGTGTGAACATTGTCATAAATCGGGACACAAAGAGGATACATGTTGGGATTTACATGGGGAACCTGTGATTGGAAGCCAAAACAGAACACTAGGAGCCAGGGGATATTAAGTAGAGACAAAAATCAGTTCTACTCAAAATGGTGCATTCAACCCCGAACAACTGGAACAGCTCTACCAAATTTTCTTTAGTTTCCAAACATCTTGTCAGACCCCTCCTAACGGTCCTTCAAGCTCCCTAGCCCATAAAGGTAACTTCTTGAGAGCCTTATCTACATCCTCAAGATTTAAAACCCCCTGGATAATTGACTCTGGTGCATCTGATCATATGACAGACCCATATCATCTCTTTTCTTCATACTCACCCCTGTGTTGGAAATGTTAACAACGTCAAATTGCAATTTGTGATTCTGTATCTACCTCTAGGGATAGTGAAATTTTGTTATGGTATTACAGACTAGGCCACCCTAATTTTCAATACTTATGACGTGTAATTCTTTCGATATTTTTGAATAAAACATCTACTGATTTTCAGTGTGGAAACTGTGAACTTGCAAAACATCATCGTACCTCTTATCTAAATTCCATATACCAAATGTCGAAATCATTTAGTATGATCCACATCGACTTATGGGGACTTTCTCGAATTCCTAATCACACACACATTAGATGATTTATCACATTTATAGTTGATCATACTCGATTCTGTTGGGTCTATCTACTAAAAGAAAAATCAGATGTCCGCTCCGTCTTTATCAATTTTCACACCATGATTCAAACACAATTTCACACACAAATTTAAATACTTCGAACTAATAATGGCACAAAATACTTCAATGCTACCTTAAGGGACTATCTACCAGAACATGGGATAGTCCACCAAACATCCTATATTAATAACCCTCAACAAAATGGGATCGCAGTGAGAAAAAATTGGCATTTCCTAGAAGTTGCCGGTACTTTAATGTTCACTACAAATATGCTAAAACTATTATGGAGGATGCCGTTCTAACTGCCACATATCTCATCAACAAGATGTCCAGTCGTACCTTATCCTTCAACTCACCCCTCCAAATTTTCCATAAATACTTCCCAACCTCTTGCCTTAACTCTGATATGTCCCTAAAGGTGTTTGGACGTACGGTCTTTACTCATATTCACTCTCATCGTCATCAAACCAAATTTGATCCTCGTGCGCTCAAGTGTGTATTCATTGGATACTCACATACTCAGAAGGGCTATAAATGTTATGACCCAACTACAAAAAATGTTATTATTAGCCTCGATGTCACTTTCTTTGAAAACACACCTTGCTTCCAAAAACCTTCTCTCCAGGTTGATGAGTTCTTCAACTTTGATCTCTCCCCTTCTAAGCCGATCTACACTGAACCTGTCATGTCTAATATGCTATGTACAAAAGGAAACTTGAAATCAGGGGGAGATGTAAGAAAAAACGACAAGGAGATAGTAGTTTACTCAAGAAGGCCAAAATCTAATTACAAAGAGAACCTCGCACCTGAGGCACCAAAAGAGTCTGAATTGGTGATGGGGCTTAATGAAACTCTATCTGAAAAACCTAGATCTCCAAGTGATAATCTGCCGGTTGCTATCAGAAAACAAACACGGTCATGTACTCTTCGCCCTATGTCAAAATTCATGTCTTATCAAGCTCTATCCACAACATTTCATACTTTTACTGCTAACTTTGACAATACAGAAATCCCAACGAGCATCCGGTGGCCATGGAAATTTCCAAATGGAGAGAAGCGGTGATGGAAGAAATGCGGGGGCCGGAAAAAATGGAACTTTGTATATGATGAGGTTTCCCAACATGTTGGCTGTAAATGGGTCTTTAATGTGAAATAGAAAGCTGATTGGACTATAGTGTGTTATAAAGCTTGCCTTGTTGCCAAAGGATGTACATAGACCTATGGTATCGACTACATGGAAACATTTGCACCAGTGACAAAATTAAATACCATTCGAGTTCTTCTGTCTCTAGATGCAAATTTGGATTGGCCCTTCCAACTACTGGATATTAAGAATGCATTCCTGAATAGAGAATTAGAAGAAGTTTTGATGACAGTGTCACCAAGTTTCAATTTCAGGAATGAAGAAGATTGGGTATCGAACTCAAGAAATCATTATACGATCTTAAGCAGTCACCAAGAGTATTGTTCGATAGATTTGCAAAGGTACCGAGCAATCAAGGATATCAGCAATGGTAGTCAGATCATACCATATTTTTTCAACTATCTGAAGAAGGGAAAATAACAATTCTAATTGTATAGTGGATGATATAATTCTCACTGGAGATAATTTAACTGAGATGAACAGACTACAGAAAAACCTAGCCTCTAAATTTGAAGTAAAAGATCTGGGACCAATGCGATACTTCTTGGGAATGGAGGTTGCAAGATCAAAAAGAGGTATGAGTGTCTCAAAAAGGAAATACATTCTTGATCTTTTAACTGAAACTGACATGCTTGGATGCAAACCAAGCCAGACACCTATTGATGGTGGAAGAACACAAGTCATAGGGGGCCAAATTGAGAAGGACAAATACCAACGACTAGTTGGAAAGTTAATCTACCTATCACACACTAGACGTGACATTGCATTTGCGGTTAGGGTGGTAAGTCAACACATGCACTCTCCAAAGGAAACTTACCTTGAAGAAGTATACAAGATTCTCGAATATCTAAAAGGTACCTCCGAAAAGGGACTATTCTTCATGAAGAATGAAAGGAAAGGATTAGAAATATTCACAGATGCTGATTGAGCTGGATCAGTAAAAGACAGAAGATCAACGTCTGGTTATTGCACCTTTGTGTGGAGGAATTTGGTAACTTTGGAGAAGTAAAAAGTAGAATGTAGTAGCAAGAAGCAGTGCTGAAACAGAATACAAAGCAGCTGTACAAGGGATATGTGAAGGACTATGGTTGAAGAAACTCCTGGAAGAATTGAGATTAAAGTGAGATTACCGATGAAACTATATTGTGATAATAAAGCAGCTATCAGCATTTCACTCAGCCCTGGTCAACGTGATCGCACTAAGCATGTATAAATTGATAGACATTTTATTAGAGAAAAGGTCGAAAATGGAGTTATTTGCATGGTGTATATTCCTACAATAGAATAAACTGCAGATATCTCTACCAGTGAGCTATTTCAATAGAACATCAGTGATTGTATCTACAAGTTGGATATGATCAATATTTATAGTCCAATTTGCAACTTGAGGAGAGTGTAGGAAATTGAGAATATGGCAGGAAAACACGGGATTTGGAAAGATACCTAAATCTTTCCTTAAAAAGAGAAATTGATAGGCTATTATTATTCTCCTAAATTAGGAGATTGCTTTCCTTTCTTATTTGTATTGTTGTACTATAAAAGGATGTAAATTGGTGTATATTGATTATTATCATTTTTTTTTAATAACCGTGGATATTCAGGCCAGCTTGCGCGTACCTCGACTAATCCCACGAGGCCTGAAGTCTCGATCGGATACTCACCTCAGTGTCATGAGGGAACTCGAACTGGTGACCATTGGGGAGCAAACCCAAGGCCTAACCATTGAGTAACCCCTTAAGGTTTATATTGATTATGAAATAAGAAAACGTGAATAATGATCCAGTTGTCATCCTTTCATATTGTCGGTCGTCTCTTCTCTCTCCTTTCAAATCTTTATACTGAATTAATAGTCATGTGATTCACTCCTCAATTCTGCCAGCGAACTATTCTCAGTTCTCCCAACTTCTCATCTCCTATATATGCCCCCAAATTATTAACAAGTCCTCCTCTGAGACCAAGAAAATGATCTGTGGCTTTCTGGATGGAACCAAAGCCATATTCTTTCTCATAAACCTCACAACTGAACCTCCATAATTATTTCCCCAATTAATAATCTGCACCTGTTCTTTGAGTTCTACCATGGACCAAGGACTTTGTATAATAGTTACTCTCCCTCATAAAACTTCCACCTACTTCAAATGAATCCTTGGAAGTTTGAACACTTTGTTGAGTTGTGGTAATAGACTTGCATATATTTCTTTTCCTTTTCCCTTTTTTTTTCCGAGACGTGGGGGAGCACTAGGAAACCTTTAGGAACATGCTAACAGCACTCTGAGACACACCCAAAGACACTTTTGGAATCAAAAAGTAGTTTTGAAAACTAACATAAAAACTATAATATGACGAACGTTTAGGTTTGAAGGGGGGAAATGTCAAAATGATAATGATCATCTAAGCCTTTTTGATAAGCTTTGTCATTGTTCAGCTACTTTCGTATAATCTTATTATTTAAAGGTCAAGGTAAAATTTAAATTTTAACCACATATTTTGTAGGACTCATAACTACTACCCATTTATCCACCATTCATTTCTATTACGTTATAATATCAGCAACTTATAATGAAACCCAAACAACTAATGCTTTTTTGTGATTTCTCTTTCTAGCCTGATACCAAGTAGTAGGAAGACTATATGATTAGATGTTTGCCCTCAGTATGAAGAGGCTAGATATGGACTTTTTCCTACCATTCTTTTTAAAAATTTGAGCACATCATGTCAATAACTTAAAAACTTTATCAATAAATTTGAGAGAAGCGACTGTAAATATGTTGAAGATTAGGTCTGTTTGTTCTCTAACACCATGTTTACTGCATGAGGAGCTTACTGAAAATTATTCACCATGGTTCTTTTTATTTCTTTCCTCAGAAAGGTTCATGATTTTTCGCTCTGGATTGTAATAAACCTAGACACAAAAAGAGTATACCATACTTCTAATATTGTGCTTTCAAATGTTTAATCAAGAACTTGAATACGATATAGAAACATAAAAATCACTTTAAAGCGGGCAACTCAAGATGCTTTTTATGTCAATGCTGGAATCCTTGCACAAAAGCTCAAAGTACATGAGGGTAATCCGTGACACCAACATTATTGTCAATCTATTACCTCTATTACCAAATTTGTTATGCTTACTTTCCAGGTTGGCATGTTCACTGCCTTTATATATTAGATGCTGTTTTTAACATAGTTATGCATTGTATTGTTTAATTGAATCTCATGTTCATATAACGAGAAGATTAGAACAAATTTATATATAAAACCTCAGTCTCTGGAAATGGATAACAGTGGATAACAAATTTTCCAAAAGAATAACTTAGCTTTATACAGGTTTCAGGTAAATTCCCTGATACATTTGTATTGAGCTACATGATCTGTGTTTACTGTGGCAGGGGGGTGGAGTATCGGCTGTTCTTGGAATGCTGGAGCAGCAGGTACTTACTTCGACGCATATGTACTGAGTTTACGAGTTGGCAATGACAATATAACAACAGAAACAGAAACTCCTTTGCTGTATTTCTCTACTAGTCCACTGTGGACAAATATATATGTGGAGAACAACGCTAAAGTCCTAGTGCCTCTGTTTTGGACAAGAGTTCAGGTTTTCAATCATACCCTTTTTGGATATATGTCGTTCTTTGGAGTGTGTGTGTGCAGAAAAATTTGATATGCTTTACTAATAAATTTGGCATTATTTTTCTTATATGATACATTTGGATCAAACCACTTCATTCATGTATAAAGAAGTAATATGACTACAATAAATCACCAGATTCACTAATTATCCATTTAGAAAACCATGTAGTTGTATTAACTAATATTCCCTTTTAGGAACATGTAGGTACCTTTTTTGTATTTAACTAATAATCCCTTTCGGTAACATGTTGGTAGTTTCTCTCTCTCTCTCTCTCTCTCTCTCTCTCTCTCTCTCGCTCGCTCGCTTTGGTTGCTAAATTGTTCCTTTTGGACTAACTAACAATAATATATAATACAAGGGAAAAGAAACTTTACTAATTTAATCTGATCTTCTGAATCTTTAAAGAATAATGGGATGCTAGAAATGAAACTCCGTGTTTATGCTTTAATACAATAAGGAATTCTTGTGTAAATTCATGTCAAATCAAATGGGATGCCTTTATTTCGTTTTTGCTTTGTTCCAAATCATTGCCTTTCTTCCACAATCATCTCCAGCGACATTTTTGTTAACAAATTTTATTACATTTTGTTCACCCAAAGTTAGGGGACCATTACAAATTCCACTTTATGCCAATCTCTAGGGAAGTAAATAAAAGGTTTATAACCCGTACATGTTTTCAGCTTGTAGCTCGAAATGACACTCAAGTCAAGCTAAGACATTCGAGTGGGACCTAAATCACATGCTCTTCAGCCATAATGTAAAAATGTACCTGTCTCAATTGGACCTTACATACCAATCCACTCCCACCACCAAGGTCTCTAATAAACCCACCATCACCGCCAGCTTAACAACCACCAATTCCTTCAAACTGAAAGAAACCAAGATTAGAGAACCTGTCAAGGACAAGAAAAGAGAGAAGAAATGGGAAAAAAGCGAGGGAGTAAAAGCAAAGAAAAGAAAAGGATGAAGAGAATGGAGAACAGAGGGACTAGCAACTGCATATCTTGCAGAAGAAAATGGAGAATGGCTCAATTAAATGAAACAAGAAAAAGATAATGAGAATTTACTTGTTCACTTTTCCGGTTTCCTAACTAATTGTGCCCTGTGTACAGTTATGTTTCTCTGTTCCTGAAATTTGGACCGACTTAGACAACCTTCCATAGCTGATTTTAGCTCAGATCAGCCAGATTCTGGGGCCGAACAAGATGCTCTATGCCAGTTCCAAACTGAAACAAACCCATTTCCCTATCTGCTGTTAAGCATTATTTTCCAAACAGTAGCTTTGGTACTCCATGATATTGCATGGTAAATTTACTGGAGAAATCAGTATCTGATGACTGTTTCCTAAAGTACAGGTGATGACAATTACCAGAAAAATCTTCCTACCATATTCTATTAGGTATAGATTAGTGTAAAAAAGAATGAATCAACTCCAACATTCGAGCAAACTCATCCACCAACAATTGAGCAAACTCATCCATTTAGGTACTGAGTGAGTGTTCTTCAGTCCGCAGGAAGAAAAAGTTAGATGTGATGCTATGGAAAGGCTTTGAAAAGATATGAAAAGGAGCATCCCTAGGGAACTTCTTCATCTAAGAGTAAGTAAGACTTGATAGCTGATGATACATGCTGAGTGTTTTAATTATGATTTGGATGATTAAGTGATGGACCTTGGCTGAAAGTTCCAAACTGCAATGTAATGAATTGCCTATCCATTAAAATGAGTTGCCATTACTTTAATATAATCGGCGTTCAGTTCATTTTTCTACCATAAATTTTTTAAAAACTCTGCTTAAATCTTTAACATTGTTGGTAAATCATGTCATAGGACTTTTGTTTTATTAGTTCCAAGTTCTTTGGCATGGATGTTCTTTGATAGATATCACAAAACTTTCTGTAATAAAGGTGAGAGGCCAAATAAGTTTGTATTGTCGAAGCAGTATCATCTTTGGATTGTCCAAGTTTCCAGTCTCAGAGTTTGAACTTGTTGCAGAGGAACTTCTAATGAGTGATTCCACTATACAGGTATAAAATTTGCTTGTCATACTTGATTTTTCTTTCATATGCAAATGTGTGCTAGTTTCTCATTTAAGTTTTAGTCTTTATCAGTGTGAACAGAAGTTAATCCAAAAAAATTTACAGATTGCACTTGCATATAATTTCTTTACTTAGGGATCTGCAACTTTTATTTGTTATGACAATCATTTTTCTTTTAAGTTTGTTTAAGTTTTGTCTAAGCACGATAATTGATGACATCGGAATCTAAAAGATCTTATAAACATATCTCTCTGTCATGCATATAAATGATTAAATTGCACCGTCAAGTAGAAAGTGACAAATTCACTTGAAATAAGGAATAGAAGATTGATATGATAGCTTTTTTGCTTAATGTAGTGTATAGTTGAAAGTACTGATTCTGTAGCCAGCCCTAGCAATTTTTTGTTGACCGATTAACAATAGAATATCACCGATGAAGAAAAGAATATCACAGTGCCAAAACCCCATATACAAGGTATATACATAAATTAAAATTGACCCTGCTTTCTTTACAGTATCCCCTCAAAGGAAGACATCCAATATTGTATACAAGAGGGAACAATTC
>CAIGRK010030786.1:0-18678 GCA_903798315.1 Fraxinus greggii | reverse complement strand
ATGTAGTTAAAATTAATTGTTAACGTCAACAAATTAAAATCTGGATTGCAATCCCTACCAAATAGGGGCTAAGACAAGAAAACGACGTAGGCAATCTTTTAACTGCGGGAGTGGTGCAGTAAAGAAAATCTCTGAAGTGAGATATATAGCCTTTAAGATTAAAATCATATTTTTAGTATATTTTGATAAAAGTTGATGGAATGTGTGATTGAAAAGTTGTGGATCCCATGAAAGGTATAATTAAAATGAATTGTTGACTTTGACTTAAATTTTAATTAAATTTTTTAACTGTACCAAACAGAAATATAAAACAATGTTGAATATAAATAGTTGCGCCCTTTTTAAATCATTTCCATTTGTTAGGAATCTAGGGATTTTCTTTTCTTGTTTACTATTTTTAAATAAAAAAGTTTATTTTAATTATTTGCGAATTTTTAGAATGAGATAAATAATTGCTAGTTTGTCTTCCATTATTGGGAGAAAAATGAAGTAATGAATAGTATTTTTTGGAGAATGTATGATTGAAATTTAAAGTAACTTTATTAGTTTGTATGTAGAATATTTTATTGGGTGAATGTGTGATGAAAAATTTTATTATAGCAAATAATTTTTTAGATTAATGGTATGGACTAAAAATGATATTAACTTGCCTATTGCCGCTTCTTATCAGTCGTCCGCCACATCACAATCATATCCCAATGAAAGTTGAAACTCGGTCATTGTTAACCACGGAAATCCCTTCAGAAAATCCAAGGCCACCTAAAGTGAATTAATAAAAAAAAAAAAACTGGGGCACAAATGTGATTTCAGTAAGGCAAAACAACCCCATGGCCCATGCCATACTTTGGCAGATGGCACTCTTTTGATGGTTCAACCATGGCTATGGAAAAATCCAAACTTTTGCCATAAAAAGTTGCATTTTTATTTATTTATTTCAAGGAAACTACCTTTCATTGTCAGCCCCTTAGAAAACTTCACATTTTAATTTTTAGCAGACAAGACAACCAAAAGATTTTATCTTTTTTTAGTTTCTCTCAAGAGGATCTTTAATTTTGTTAAAAAAATTGTTTCATTTTCTTGGGATTTTCTTTTTCGTGGAAAGAGAGAAGGAAAGTGTAAAGATGTGGGGATTTGGGGGAAGACATTATTGGGGAAGAAAGGAAAGGGGGAAAGTGGAAGGAATAGTGGTGGTGTTTGCTTGGATGTCAAGTCAGCACAGGCACTTGAAGAATTATGTCGATCTCTACTCCTCTATTGGCTGGAATTCCCTAGTTTGCCACTCCCAATTCCTCAATTCGTAAGCCCAATTTCATCTTTTTTCTAACGTTGGGACTTGGGATTCTGATTTTTTCACTTTTGCTTGCTGGCGGTATGTTTTCTTTTATCTGAGTTGACCTACATGGGTGGGGGGTCTTGTGGATATCCTTTTACTTCAATTTAAATTGTAGGTTTGAAGCTGAGCAATGGATAAGGTGCTTGGCTTGATGAGGTTCATGAATTAGAATGTTTTGAAGTACGGATATAATGGAAAATGATTTTGATATAGTATTGTATTTATGTGTTGAATATTTTTTGCTCCTAGCGCTTGTGTGCACGTGATTTTTTGAAAAATAATTTTTTTTAGAATGCGCCCTTAAAAATTAAGGAAAAGTTACGGGGAAATGTTATGGGGAAAAAGTTATGGGGAAAAATAAATTTTTTTTGGAGAATGTGTAGTTGCAAAAATCACTTCCACACAAGCACTATTAATTTTGTAATGTAGATGACATTCTAACTTGAATATGCAGAATAATTGAGATTGAGTTAATCTTGCTCCCTATGTATTGTTATGAGATTGCATTTTGACACGTTTAGTTTGATAAATTGTTCTTGTGACTTTAGGAGGGTAGAGGAAAAGTGAAATGGATGCTTGTGGTTTTTGCAGAAACTATTGGATATACGGGGTTTTTGCAGAAACTATTGGATATATGGGATGCTTTTTCTAATGAATAAACATGTATCTCATTTTATGGACAAACTATCTTTTACATATTAGTTTTCTTTAGTAAATTTCATAAGTTAAAATGATGGAAATCCAGTTTTTTTCCCCCCCATGTAGCTATATCATGATTGATTCTATCAAAATTAACTTTTCCTAACTTGCTGTAGGAATTGACTAATGGACATTATCTCTTAGTGGAATTGGTAAACATTCACATTGGATGTTAGGTCTGCTTTGCACGTGTTAGGTAGGTCACAGGAAGTAAACTGAGATTGGCTTAAATGCTCTCCATATTACATATCATTCTAGGATGATTCTACTTCAAAAATTGTCTCCATGTTTCTGTTACCAGGACACTGGAGAGAATAGAAGACTAATCCAATTAATCCACACTGTAATTTGCAGAATGTATTGTCAAGGGAACCCTTTTTCCATATGGAAATTCAAACCTCGTCTACAGGATGAAACCTTTGATATTAAACTTATACTTACACAATCTACAATACATTGTTAACGAATTTGCTTCATAGAGAATGTGGTATCAAGTCATAGTCTTCTTGCTATTGGTTCATATTCTTATTATTTTGATCCTCATATTCTCTTTTTGAAGACCCATATTGATATCTCAAGTATCGACAGCTTACAATCCCGAGAGTACAGAAATTTTGGCATTAGATTGAGAAGGGAAATTTTGGACTGCTTAATTAAGGGACATGTGAAACTAACAGTTAGAATTGCTTTTTTAACTGGAGGAATATTTGGAACAAACAAACAATTTACCCAAAGCATATTCTAGTGCGTAAGTTTTTGTATCATTTGATTTGATTCTCAATTTTATGGGTTACGCTTGCAGATTCTTTCCTGATAAAGCTGCATCATTTGCACAAGAAATTGTCTGTGATCTTGTCCAGGTCAGTCATGAAATGAATCTACCTTATCTCGATTCTAGCTCTTGTACAAAATATCACATCCCGTGTTCGCTATGTCTATTCAAAATGCTCTTTGGAAAAGAACCCATGTTATATGTGCTACACATCTTTTAGGCCATACCTCTCCTAAGATTGAAATTGTAGACCTGTTTAAAAGATAAAGAGCTTTTCGAAGAAACAATTAGAAACTGACATTGATAATTTGGTTCATTATGTTTTATCTTGTGTGTGTTGACTTAATCTTGGAGCAGCTTCTTTAATACAAAGTAAGATAACATTTTTGGAGACTGTTATTGTCATCATCTCTCTCTCTCACTCTTCTCTTCCAAAAGAAAAGAAAGTGAAAGACCAAAGGCTTGTCGGTTTACAGATTTAAAAATTTGTTGGGTTAGCTATTATTTTAGTTATTCTCACACCCGTTTTGATTTTATTTTCTTATGAAGGAGCTAAAAATCAGGCCATGCCCCGTAGTTTTTGCATCTTTTTCTGGTGGCCCTAAGGCTTGCATGTATAAGGTTCTTCAGGTAGATATCATTCTAGAGTGAAAATGTTAAAATTAAGTATTTTTCATTTATAAATTAATTCAAATTCCGAGTACAGTTTAATCCTGTTTCTTTTGGCTGCAGATAATTGAGGGCAAGTGTGAAGCGCAAGCTAATGTGGTATGCTCTAAATTATCGCAAATCATTTTAATAACATGCTATTTTGGTCGTCCTACAGATTTTGTGCTTCCGTACCGTAATTTATGTATTCCATTCAACCATTTGTGGAACACTTAGGATAAAAGATCTGTGGTGTATGGAAGCCAAATTTCATATAGAAAATAACTCACGTAGATATCTACATTCTTGTTTTACAAGAAATGAATTGTCATTTGTATTATCTTAATGAAAATTTTTTATTAAAAGGATTGGCTAATCTGATAGTCTCTTCCCGTGAAGGATGACTACCGACTAGTTAGAGATTGTGTTGCTGGCTACATCTTTGATTCCAGTCCAGTAGATTTTACAAGTGACTTGGGTACTCGTTTTGTTCTTCACTCAAGTGTTCTCAAAATGTCCCGCCCTCCACTCCTAGCATCATGGATTGCAAATGGTATCTCGTCCAGTCTGGATGCACTCTTTCTTGGCAGATTTGAATCACAGCGTGCTGAGTATTGGCAGACTCTGTACTCTACAGTTGTAAGTATTCACCAGCGTAACTTAGAGTTGCTTCTCTGTCCTTATACTTGATAATTTACTGTTACTGTGATTGATATCAGAGCATGGGGGCACCATATGTCATTTTTTGCTCAGAAGATGATGATCTTGCTCCAATTCAGATTATTTGCAATTTTGTGCAAAGGCTTAAAGACCTTGGTGCTGATGTTAAATTGGTGAAATGGATTAACTCATCTCACGTTGGTATGCTTCTCTACCTGTCAGAATTTTTGGGTCTTTATGGTGCTTGGCCCAAACATTTTCCCTTCTGTTTTAGTTTGTTGAGATTCATCATAAGTATCAAAAATTTTCAAAAGATTAAATTTTTGAGAGATACTTGATGTCAGACTTTCCTAACCCTTGACTAACGTAGCAACTGGAAGCCTGAAACTAACAACTTCATCTGCTTTTACTGGCTCTAGATTTTCCCTTGTGGAGATTGTGTTTCTGACAAAGTAGACTGAAAGGAGCTGCAAAATTGAATGTGATCAATTAAAAAGATTCCCTGGACGGGATAGAATAGCTTGCTGAAAGGCCTGTTCTGGAGATTTAGTACTCAATTACTCTAATTTTAACCTGCCAATCTGCCATTGAAGGAACCAAGGCCTCAATGATCTCAGACTGGTGGCTCAATCCACCTAGTTTTCACCAGAAAACCAAAATTTTCCTGTGCTACTAGGAAGTCTATTGTTAGGATATTCACTCCCAATACCCCATTCATTGGATATTCAAATTTGAGTAATTAAACACCATAAAATTGTTTAAACATTATTAATATTATTCAGGCGCTATGTATGGTACATCAGTCATGAGCATAAGATGTAGTAGCAATAGTAGTAAGAATTCTGTATCACTGAACGCTTGCATCGAAGTTCTGACTTAAGACCTTATCCTTTTGCTCTGCTCTAATAATGTGGCTGATGGCGTAGTTTTGATAGATGATACTAGGATGTTTATAAAACATAATTTAAGACTTTTGAGGAGTACTTTGGAACCTTGAGGGTTTTAGCTTGAGGAGAACTGAGATGGACTACTTGGAATGTTGTTTTGGTAACGATAGGGATAGAGATAATAGTGGTGTCAATATATAGGATTGTGCTGTCCCGAAGAGTAATTGTTCTATGTATTTAGGTTTGATTATTATCAAGGAATGACAACTTGAAGAGGATGTATTACATAAAATTAAATTGGGTTGGATGAATTGGCACAAAAGGATGTAATCAACATAGAAGAAAAAACAAACAGAGATTTACGTTGTTCGGCAACTGGCCTACATTCACAGGAGCGAAGTGGCTATGATTTGTATTATGTATGAATAATAGGGTTACATTATATACATGCTAACCCTGGTCCATACAAGACTTTAAGATAAAATCTAAAAATACCGATGTACCGGCATCGGCCTATTTATTCCAGTAAACACGTGTTCCACTCTATATAAGCCACGTATTACAACAATGAGTTTTTTTATGGAATTTTATGTGATGGGAAAATCCATGTGAGGTTAAAAGGTCTCTTTTACCTAACAATTATTAGACTTGCTATTGTTTATGATATTGAATGTTGGGTAGTTGAAAAATAAAAAATATCCACAATGGAAATGAAGATGTTAAAATAGATGGTTAGGTGATCATAGTATAATGGATAAGATAAGAAATGAGAATATGCATAGACAAGTGGAGGTGACACCAATTGAACATTAGTGAAGGGGAACGAATCACTTAGGTGGTAGTGCATGTTTTGCATAGACCTAAAAAGCTTTTATTTATTTGTAAGAGCGATGTGATCTCAGTAGACCTTGTCAAAAGAGAGAGAGAGTTGGGATGTCTTTCATAGACCTAAATAAGCATTGTTCGGATTGAGCATACTGTATCCAACAAAAACTACTTAAAAGCCATTATGGAAGTCTATCCTCACTGCCAGAGTTCTTCTAGCAGTATTCTGATAGTTTGAGGAAGAAAGACAAAAAACTAACCTCTTAGGTGTCAGATATTGGCGGTCTGCATCGTGCACTTGTGGATCAACAACAAAACCACGCATGATAAGTTGTGGTTACCTTCCTATATATATTTATTGTAGTTTTTTGGTTTTCATAGATAACTAGTCGGCTGTCCATTATGGCTTTTCTTATGTTGTTAACCATGTGTTTTAACAACCATTTATTCTTGATAGGATAATTTTCACGTGTCACATTAAACAGGTCATTTGCGACAATTCCCTGTTGAATACAAGGCTGCTGTGACTGAACTACTTGGAAAAGCATCTGCAATTTATTCCCAAAGAATACGGCAACTTGAAGGGGAGAAGATGGGTTTGGAAGGCACACATTATGAGATATCTGAACCATTTGGCAATCTGAAAAAAGCAGCGGCAGGATCAAATCACAGCTTCCAGACTATTCCACGCGACTTGAATGACCATTTTCTTGTGCCCAGTTCTATAGAGTATTATGAGGGTAGAGACGGTGGTTCTGTGCAGGATGAACATAAAGATCATTACGTACATCTATCGAGCCCACCCAAAATCAGTGCCCATGGAGTTCTTGGTCAATTCCTCTTTGATGAATATGTCCCAAAGAATGTCGAAGACTGGGATCTAAAATCATCATTCTCCTCGAGAAGGGCACCATTTGTCTCTGCGCGAAGACATTCTCCCTTCTATCTGAAATGCATTCGCCGCTCTAGATTATAATGGTTGCAGCTGATTATCAACTTGTCGTATAGCTTGCTTATGGGCTTAGGTAACCATGCAGAGACCTCAGCAGTGTTTGGACACACTGCTTGGCAATCTCTACAGAATCTTGGGCAACAAAATAATTGAGATGACATTAAGAAGTTACACGAGAAATTCTCCCTCTGCTGTTTCTTAAAATAATAACATCATCAGATCTTTTCTTTAAACGGAAATTGCCAAATGTACAGATATGTTGGCAACTCTGTAACATAAGATTATATAGAATAATATTCACTGTATTAGAAATGGAAAATGCAAGTGTAGCACCCCTTTACTGTTGCCTTCACCCCGTTGTACCTTTTTTTCTTATCTCAACACGAGCGCAAACTAGAGCTTGAAAAGACGGAGTACATTTATGATGAAATTTCGTTGTGGATATTAAAACTGAAGTCAAGAAAGTGTTGTTTTACATTTTTTTTAATGCCGATATTCCTATTGTGTGTGTTTGATAAGCTGTACTATTGTGTCAAACAGTGTTTGACAATACAATTTGTAAAGTGTTGTTCAATCATTCAAACTCACATTTAATTAATTATTTGTAATAATTTTCATATATTATAACTTGTTTACATTTGATTTACATTCAATGATTTCATTGACCACGAGTCACGACCTTATCGTTATTCAATGGTGTGATAAGATTGCCATAAGCACTATGCCAGCATATATATATATGGATTGTAATAGATAAATAGGATTGCCAAACGTCACCTATTCCCTTTGCTTGCTTGATAGGATATTGTACAAGGGATACTATTGTTTCATGAAAGTAAAAAAGACAACAAGGATCATCTAAGGCCATTTTCGACGAACCTCGACATTTCGTCAAGTTGCAGCGAGTGGGGTACGTCAAACTTCCTTAAAAGTATCAAACTTGTGATGATTTCATTTTTTATTGCAAGACTCGTGCAGCTCGTGCCACATAAAAAATTACGTTCAGTTCATAAGAACTGAATTGAGATGCATAATGGTTGACAAACCCAGATTTCATCATGAAGGAGACTGTATTGGTGACAGGTGCTTCCGGTTACTTAGGCGGTAGACTTTGCCACGCCCTCCTCGATCAAGGCTACCACGTTAAGGCTTTTGTTCGCAAGACCAGTAACATCTCGTCCTTACCTCCGCCCACTGACTGTGGCGAAACTGGCGGAGCTCTTGAGCTGGCTTATGGAGATGTTACCGATTATAAGTCCCTCTTGGAAGCTTGCAACGGTTGCCAGTTAATCTTCCATGCTGCTGCCCTCGTCGAGCCCTGGCTGCCAGACCCCTCGAAATTCTTTGAAGTAATCCATCTTTAAAATTGCATAAATACAATTAAGCCCTGATTTTAGTTGACTAGATATATTCAAAGTTGAGTTTTTTATTGGTTTGTAGTTGATAATTACAGGTTAATGTGGGAGGATTGAAGAATGTTATACAGGCATGCAAGGAGACCAAATCAATTCAGAAGATTATTTATACGTCGTCGTTTTTCGCCTTGGGACCCACTGATGGGTATATTGCAGATGAAACTCAGGTATGAACATGGTCAGTAAGATTCAATTTATATCTCGATTAGTTGATTTTTGTTCCCCCATTTTTTCCTTTCCTTTTGTGGGTTTGTTGAGATTTTTGGTTTTTGTCTACTGTTGCATAGGCGCATCCTGGTAAACATTTCTGCACGGAGTACGAAAGATCGAAGGCCATGGCGGACAAAATTGGTTTGGAAGCTGCATCTGAGGGTTTGCCAATAGTGCTGATTTATCCAGGAGTTATATATGGTCCTGGCAAAGTGACAAATGGAAATTTTGTTTCGCAAATGGTAAATTAATGTTTAGTTGATCTGGATTGAGTAGCTCTAACTGATGAAAAAATGGTCTGTAGAGTTCAAGTACTGTTTATGGAAGGAGTAGGTTTAGAGTAGTGGCTTCCCTCTTCAAAGGTCAATGTCGTTTAGAGGATATCTGGAGCCGTTATGTGTGTTGGTTAATGTTTTCATATTTAACTGACGTGGGATTTTACCCTTAACATTAATAGTGTAATTATTAATTGGATGTGTTTACTAACTATATTCTTGAATTCACACTTTAATTACACACAATGTTTTTATTATAGTTATAGAGTTTGAGCATTGATATCATTTAAATTTGATATAATGCATTAATGTGTTTCATTTCTCATATGCATCTTTCTCATATGCATCTACTTGTTCTTCTGCTTATGTGTTGATGTGAATGTCGATTAAACTTTAATGTGGACTAATAGAATGTAATGGGACTTCATGATCATCCCTGGTATGCATCTACTTCATATTTCGTCGAAAAGGCTTTGAATTGACGTGTGTATCTTCTTTCTGTCAGCTTGTAGAACGCTTTAATGGACGGTTACCTGGATATGTGGGAAAAGGAGATGACAAGTGCTCTTTCTGTCATGTTGATGATGTAGTTCAGGGACACATTGCTGCAGTGCACAAAGGTCGACCAGGTGAAAGGTATCTTCTTACAGGAGAAAATATGTCATTCAGAGATGTTTTTGATTTAGCTGCTAGCATCACTAAGACAGCAAAACCTCGGTTCACCATCCCACTGTGTATGGTTGAGATGTATGGACATCTATCTGTTATCGGTGCCCGAGTAACTGGAAAGCTTCCGATAGTCAGTCCCCCGGTATGTACTACAGCAATTTCTGTCATGAAACTGGTTTTTACTGTCACTACCAATTATTGATACTGTTGGCGATTCTTTGATCTACTAAAATTTTGATTGTATCTACGATGCAATGACTAAGGGTTGTAAAAGTTTGAGGTTATCTATCTTTTATCACTCGTAAAGTATGCTTTACTGCTTTCATTCGTGCTGTTGCCACCACTATGCAATGAATCTTAGATGAAGACTTTAACGTTACTCAGTAAATGATAGAGGCCATTACAAACCTTGAGATCAGTGATGATTCTGATACCCTTTTTTCGCTTGCTTTATGCTTGGTAGAACAAGACCTCTTCATGTTACTTGTGTATTACATAACCATTTGGGGCTCCCGTAGAATTCATGTAAATACTTTTGCATCATGTACCTTTACGGAATATAGAAACACAAGGGCCAAGGCTGATATAAAGTTTGAAACTCCTTTAGTTTCCATACTATATTCTACCATTATGGGAATAGGTTATTAACAGTGCCATCCAGTTTCTCGACCTACTGTTCGTCGACTGTACTACATCACACCGTTGGCGTCACTCCTGGAACAAATTGAACATACAATCTAGCGCTACTTCTGCGAGACTGAGACCATCCATTTTAAAATCTTAATTCTAGCATTTTATGCACATACGATTTTCATGATCCTTAGCTTTCCAAAAATACTAAGATTGTAGTAAATGATGTCTCGTTTGTGATTTTTCTTCTGGCCATAGCTATGGCATCTTTTGATCTATTTCAGCTCTGTTGAACAGACTGTTGATGTTCTGAGACATCAGTGGGCTTACAGTTGTGAGAAGGCCAAGGCAGAGCTGGGTTATAACCCGAGAAGCTTCAAAGATGGTCTAACAGAAATGCTTCCCTGGTTAAAGAATTTGCGTTTGATTAAATATTAGGATGCTGATCTGAATTTTGCATTGCTGGTTTAAAGTTGATATGTGAATTGTGATTTTTGTATATTTTGTTCTAAATATACAAAGACGGATTTAATTTCAAATAAGTAATTATTATTGCCTCATTTTTAAAGTATAGATTGGATCTATGATTGGAGTGCTACTTTGTTGGATAATCCCATTGATCGTGGGATTTGTTTCTCTCAAATTTCAACCTTCAAACATTTTGCTTTTCTTGTAACCTATTCCTTGTATAAATAGATGCTGAAATATACTTCCCACTTCCAACATAGCATAAATTTTCGTAATTAGCTTGGCAGATTTGAATGTGAGTTTGAAGTTTTTGATCGATACAAATAGGCGTTAAATGCACCAATAATCATTATACTTATCATAATATTTTTTATTGGTAACTGAGCTTTAAAACATTTCTGATTAGCCACTGAATTTATCAAACTGTTTAACCATCCATCACTTTGTTGTCAATTTTTATACAGAAGGGATGATGTTGATAACGGATATTCACACGTGACAACTTTGATGGCCTGTTTGGGAGTTCTGGCGTATCGGTTATGAGCGTTTTTTAAAGTATCGATTTTAATCGTTTATGAACGATCGATTTTGAGTGATTTTAATAGTGATTTTTAAAATTGTCTAATTTATTCTTGTGAGTATTATCGATTGGTTCTGAAAGTTTTTAAAAAAAATAAAATTACATATTTAATAAAATTTTCAGTTTATGGATTCTTATATGAAATTTTTGTTCATAAGTGATATTTTACTTATAGGTAAATTTTTTACATATATGTTAATATTTAACTTAAAAATTTAAATAAAGTTAAATGTTTGCTTAAAATTTTAAGTTAATTTTTTTACTTATAAGTAAATTTCACAATTATAAGTAAATTTATACTTTCAAAATATTTTAATTGATTTTTTTAATTATAAATAAATTTTAATATTTTATAAGTGAATTTTTGTTTATCAGTAGTATTTTTTTATTTTATATACAATATTTTTTTTTACATAAAAGTGATTTTTACTTATAGGTAATTTTTTTATTATAATGTATTTTTTCCTATAAGTATTTTTTACTTATAAGCATTTCTTAATTATAATTTATTATTTGCTTATAAATAATTTTTTAGTTAATATTATTTTTATTCATAAGTTAGTTTTGAAGATTGGTTGAAAATAATTATTTTATAGAGGCTAAAATTAAAAGAGATCATGAGAAACGGCCAAAACCCGCCAATTTGTGGGTTGGGAAAATTGTTTAAAATTACACTGCACCGTTTTTGGATTTTTAAAACCATTTAAAATTGGTGCCCAAAAAAACTAGTAAGCACTAATTTTTTCAATCTCTCATAAACGATGTCACCCAAAATCGATAAAAAAAAAAACTTCCAAGCTGGCCCTGAATGTTCATTTTCATCATATCACCAAAGTTCAATGGTCAGTGGAAAATATTGTAAAAGCAGAATGATAATAAAAAATATCATGGAAGGTCATGCGGCCATTGAGATGTTTAACTAAATACATATTTTAGGTAATATTTAATATCTCATTAAAGATATTGAATTAAACCCATGTGTTAAGCAATGAGAATGCTCATCTTCCCATTCAGCAAAACAAGATCGCCAACAGTTGGGCGTTTGGTCTATTTTATCAAAGAATGCACTAATGATATGATCATATGCATGTATTTCTCTAACATCCTACTCACAACGTGCATGTTTTAATTGTTCTAGCTTGTCGACCTAAGAATGAGGGAAATGCTATTTTGAGGCGTGGAACTCTAGAGCCAAACTTGCAGTCCGTAATAGTTTGTATCAAAGTAGAACCGCTCGAATGTACATTGTTGGTTGTGGGAGATCAATAGCATATGTTCATGCAGAGAAAAACGGGTCATGTCGGCAAGCTAGTGGAACACGATGAAAGAAGTTGTGAAGAAGATGATGAAAAGGGTAGGCGTTGCGCAAATGTGCTTATGTACATTTCAAATAGTTTCATGGAGCGTACATTGTAGGGTATAATGATGAAGATTGTGTATTTGCTTTGACAAGTGTTGCGGCATTGCTGTTAGAGCCCATCCATCCGATGGACTAATGCTTATGGGGACATATGGTAAAGGTTGGTGTCGAANTGAAAGAAGTTGTGAAGAAGATGATGAAAAGGGTAGGCGTTGCGCAAATGTGCTTATGTACATTTCAAATAGTTTCATGGAGCGTACATTGTAGGGTATAATGATGAAGATTGTGTAGTTGCTTTGACAAGTGTTGCGGCATTGCTGTTAGAGCCCATCCATCCGATGGACTAATGCTTATGGGGACATATGGTAAAGGTTGGTGTCGAAGGCGGTATGTACGAGTTGCTGTGGGTTGATGTGTGAGGGAGCACTTTGTGAATACCCATCCATGTGGAGATGGTGCCTTTGTTATTATTGCAATGAGAGAGATGCGTGTTGATGTGAAGCTCACTTCTTGCTACGAGAGTGTAAGCGATTCGAATGGGGAGAATGTCACGCAGCAAGAATGTTTATCTCCCCAATTCGGTATAGTAAGGTCACCAACAATAGGTGTGTGGCCTATTTTACCAAATAACGTACTAATGATATATTTCCCTAACATTTTACTCATAACGTGCATGTGTATTAGTTGTTCGAGCTTGTCAACCTAAGAATGAGGGCAAGGCTGCCTTGAGGCGTGGAACCTCGAGAGCCAAACTTGCGGCCCGTGGAATCATGTTTGGTTTAGATAAAAAATGAGTCAAAGTCAATAATTAATTTTAACTACATATTTTATCAATTTTTATCAAAATTTATTAAAAATATGTTTTTTAGCAAAACCCAACAAGGATCTCTTGTTGGCGACTATTTAAAGCCCATCTTAAATATCTCCTTCAATATAACCTTTAATAAATGAAGATTACAAATGAATCGTACTACAGTACCAGATGCATTGACATAATCTCTGACGTAATGTCATGACATCCTATCATTGAATTGTTTTAAACACTGTCGATTTTTTCATCAAATCATCTGCTGCCACCTTAGGTTATGTCACTGTATCTGTCAAATTTCTTCGGAGTGGCGAAATCCTTGCTAAATTTTTAAATTCATGATTTCACATATTTGATTGAGCTTAAAACCTTACGTGTTATTTCAGATTCCTAAATGTTGTTAGCTTATGTCTAATAAAAAGGCATTTTTCTTTTTCTTTTGCCTTTTCAATTCAAAAGTGGATTTGCAACGGTCAAAATTGCCTCCAAGAGTATATTTAAACATGCTAAAGGAGAAGTGAAGATTGTTTGTCTTCCCCACCCCGCTTATTATAGCTGCTCCAGCTCTCTTTAAATCTGCAGAATCGAAAGGAAAAGGCAAAAATGGTGATGTGCAAAGTGAAATACGAGGCCTTACGTGAGCAAAGATTGGAAGAGAACAAGAAAAGACTTGAGGAACTCAATCTCTCTCAGCTCTCTGTAGCCCTAAAAAACTCCTCTTCTCCCAAACCCTCTCCGGTATCTCTTTCGTGCACTTATTCGAGTTTAGTTTATTTTTTGTATTTTGTTTACTAAATTGAAAACCCATTTATTTGGTTGGTATAACTCAAAGATGAAGAAGTCGAAACCTCGGACACCCAGAACTGAGATTGTTCCTGTAAGAAGATCAGAAAGGTTTTCCAACAAATCAGCCCCTCATTACAAAGAAGTACTGTGACTCTCCTCCTTTTAGTATTTTTGTTTGATTTCAATAGAGCCCACCTTTAAATCAGTAAATTTTGTAACTCTGCCAGGTTACTTTTTATGACCGCGTGCAAATTCCTAGAAGGTAAAATCTTGCAGATTTGTTAATAATGCAATTATATTACTGTGTTCTTGATTGGGTTAATGCATTTGTAGAGTTACCAATCGGACCCGGGACCTCTCGAACCGGGTATATGCATCAGATGAAGATAGAGAATGTGCTATAAAGAAAGCAGAGGAGCTTGAGTCATGCCTGGAGTCTGATTATCCATCCTTCGTGAAGTCAATGCTTCCCTCCCATGTCAGTGGTGGTTTTTGGCTGGTGAGCATCAGTAGATTACTTTACTCTGTTGTTCATAGTGAACGTTACTTCAAATATATTCCCTTAAGATTAGGCAGCAGTAATGCTTAGGCCTCACCTTTCTATCATATCGAAATTGGCCTAGTATACGATGCAAGAATGATTTTGGTACATTTTTCGTTTACATATGATAAAATAAAAATCGTAACCATGATTATCCACTATGACTTCGAAATATTGTAGGGTCTTTCATCAGATTTCTGCAAGAGAAAACTTCCAAGAAATGATGGAGTGGTTACACTGATAGATGAACAGGGAGAAGAGTGGCCAGTAATCTACTTGGCTCGAAAATCAGGACTCAGTGGTGGGTGGAAAAAATTTTCTGTCGACCATGATCTTGTAGATGGGGATGCACTTGTTTTCCAGTTAACTCGACCAACAGTACTTAAGGTGACTTGTTCAGCATTTGCTTAAGATGATATATTTACTTGATAGAGTCACCTTCCAAGATTATGCAAGTCTTTACTGTCTCGTTTTATTGTGTTTTTCTACGTTAGGTGTTCATTATCAGGGTGAAGAGTTCTGAAGAGAGTGCCGATGTTACAAAGAAATGATTTGAGGTAAACTGCACATAAAACCTCCATGCATATTTATTTGTAGCTGTCTGTATTCTATTTTTTGTTGCACTCTCATGACATTCTTATTTTTTTTTATTTTTTTTTCCTTTTAACAGGTAGAAAAATGTATTTGTAACTTTTCTTCATCAGTTAGGAAGACAGACCGATCTAGCTAGGTTAGGTGCAAGCAATAGAACAATGAAGTTGATGTGATATTTAGTGGGAAATGTAATCACTCACTCTTCTCGTTTTAGAATTTTATAACTCTTCCAGTCCTAAATGTGAAGAAACAAATGTTGAAAATAATAGCGATGTTAAGTGAGGAAAGTCGCAGACATTAGTTGAGCAGCAACTCTCTTGTGCGAGCTGCTAATCATCTCACACGAGTAGGTTCGTGAGCTCATTGGCTTGTGTGCAAATGTTAGACTCTATACATCGTGTTATTGTTTAATATAGTTTTGTGTTTTTAATGAATAGTCTCTAATCAAAAGCGCTACCCCTTCTCCTTTCCGATGCAGTTCAAGCAATTTCCATATTAAGCCAATTTATCCGGTAGTTAACCAGAACTGATGGTATGTAAAAAGTGCATTAGTTTTTTAAAAATCAAACGATGGTTGGATGGGATGGGATTCAAACCCCCAACGAACCATACTTCGGTAATGTGATCCTACTCGCAGTAGACTCACCCACAGGCGAACAAGACGACGCATGGTGAGCAGAGACCAAGCAGAGTAGTGGCTTGATACATATCGTCCCACTTGACACGCACGAGGTTAAAAAAAATGAAAAAATGACTTTTTGACTTTGTTATCCCAAATGTGGGACTCGAATACCATAATGATAGCCAGGTTGTCTGTCTATACAGCTGGAACATTAGCTGGACCCAGGAACACAGAAAATGCAACATGTTGTATGTTACCCTTGGACTCATCACTTCACCACCACATGCAAAAACCTGACGTGTCTTCCTCCTCTAAACATCCATGATCCACACCAAAATTCATTTTTCTTAGACTCTGCTTCATTCATGAAATAAAGATCTAATTGGTTCGTTCAATGTTCAACTACTTGTAAAAAAAATAAAAATTGTACACATCGTGCTCACTTTTTCTGCCTATACTGATCAATAGATGAAACATCACACGCATTAACAGGTAAATTCAATACAGTATACAAATATATGAATTTCTTTCTCGATAACGTCTTAAGAATATAACCGAGCTGGAGAATTCTTGGTGGGTCCCGACTATTTTTACTTGTTGGACATGCTCCAACAATAATTATACAGAAATCTATCAATTTCTTTGCAAATATTAGTAACAAGGCGTAATGAGGGGAAATGAAGTTGTCACGCGCTGGGCATGCGTTTGGAACTTTAATTATGTTAGAAATGACGCCGGGGATTTCGGAAGGCCGTAGACTTAACTTCCAACCGGAGGTCAAAGTTTTAGGTAGCAGACAGAGGATTAACGGTGACTGGGCCCTACACCCACGTAGATGCATATATCCTATTAATTGTAGTTTTTTCGATTTCATAATTATTATTTGTAACGTGCAATAACTTGAAGTCCTATTATAATTTCTTTATTTAAAAGAATGTCATTAATAAATCTTGTTCTTAAGTTTAGAAAAATAATAGGGTCCATTCGGAAGGGCTTTTAATGTTAAAATTATTATTTTTAGATTATTTCAAAAATAAGTGAATAATTTTGTAAAAGTATTGTCTTGCTAGAAGAGTTTTTAAAGAAGCGGACTTGATAATGCACTTCTACAAAAAGCGAAAGCCTGCCAAATATGCTGTTACTCTTATAAACCGTCGTTAAATAGGCCATCACATGCATTTCATGCGTGGTTGAATAGAA
Source organism: Fraxinus greggii (assembly GCA_903798315.1). NCBI lineage: Eukaryota > Viridiplantae > Streptophyta > Magnoliopsida > Lamiales > Oleaceae > Fraxinus > Fraxinus greggii. Next base: position 1,744 of record CAIGRK010030786.1, on the reverse strand, counting down.
AAATTAAAAAATATTATGTAAGGAGACCGTTCCTCCTATCAAAGAATTTGACAAGTAATCGTGACCCTTTATTTAAGCTTATTTAATTTAGATTTATTAAAAAGCCTTGTAAAATCATTTTACACACGTCCGCATACATCAATGTTTTAATAGATCTTGATCTTTAAATTAATTTAAATTAAGGGCTATGATTATTGTTCAACTCATTTGTCAATTTCATTAGTAGGAAGCAAGAATGATCTCCATGATGTAATAAAGACCAATAATCTACATCAAGGATAAAAGTTTAGGGACCTAAACATCTAACAAAAAAAGTTAATAAGATACTTTCATACTTCATTTGTGAAAGTTTGAGGACTATTTTTGTGAATATTTCGAACAACATAGAGATCCTTTTGGGTTTGATGAGCAGCCTCCACGTTAACAATGGGAATGAAGAGTTGCATGAAATTGTGAATTTGTGATTGGCCGACTAAAGTCGGCTTGATTTATAATATGGATTGGTTGGGCCCACCTTAATTTATCTTTTTCATTACTAGTCTATTCAAAATCATATCACAAATAAGGGTGGGTGCGGGGGGTGACAAAAACTTCATTACAAGTTATTGTGAATCAATAAGAATTGAAGGGGTATGGGGTATAAATTATAATACTAATATTTAGATTTTGATTTGTTGGTTTATTGCACTACTAATCCCATGTTTGGTAAAAGTTAATCAAGATTTTAATTCAAGTTAAAATCAACAATTAATTTTAACCATATACTTTACCGGATCTACAACTTTTCAACTACATATTTAATCAATTTCCATAAAAATTTAATGAAAGTATGATTTAATCTCCACTAAACATGGGCTAAATGTTTATGAGAATTTAATATCAATAGCAGTCTGCTTACGTAAGTAGTATGGACATGTAGAAGACGAGCACGACAATGCATCGCATTTCTTGTATAGTAGCTTATTGTAGGGCAATGACGCTGGATTTTGAAATTGTTAAATTGGCGTTTGATACATGAATAAAGCTAAGTGTACAAACATGTTTGACAATCATATGTTGTTAAAATTCAATCTTGTGATGTAGAAAACATCTTTTTAAAATTGATGAATATGATATCAGGTAGGATGTTCTCAACAAATGTTGTATATATTTACGATGATTCTTGATACGTTGGCTGGTGTGAATGTCATGGAATGGGATGGAACTGCAAGCTCTATTTTTGAAACACACTTTCATTAGGTTCAATTTTTGCAGCTACTATAATATTGCACTTTGTTGACTATTTAGTAATTTCAATCATAAAAATGAGTAATGGTATTAACATCTAAGCAATTTAGACCCAAAAATTTAGGTTAGACTCTCAAATTCGAAGAATTTCATGATGGAATCTCTGAATTAATCTTTTCGTCAGTAATTATTTAAAAAACTATTTTAATAAATTCAATCTATAGAGAAAATTATATCACTAAAAAAATTGATCAAAGTGAAGCAATAAATTCATAGGTAATAAATAACAATTTAATATTAATAATTGAGGTTTTTCGTCGGTTACAATTTTAAAGATTCATCTTTATAAATTTAATGTAGCAATTCAATTTCTGTTTTTAAATAAAGTTATAAAATATGAAATGTACTTCAATAGAATTCTCTATTATATAATTTAAGACAACAAACGGCTTTTTAGATAGTAATAATGAAAAATATACAATTTAATAAAATTAACACTAAGAAAAAAATAAGCAAT